>OX596271.1:3589195-3796881 GCA_951394255.1 Polyploca ridens | reverse complement strand
CGTGGAAAATGAAAAACTGTTTTACAAAAAACTTAAACCGACTTCCAAGTACAATAAAAGTAATCAAATCCTGACAGATGACAATGGGACCAAACGGGAAGTGTACCCTTCCAAACAAAAAAAAATTCCAAATCGGTGAATAAATGATGGAGTGATGAGGTAACAAACATAAAAAAAACATACAACCAACTTGAGAACCTCTTCCTTTTTTTTTAAGACTTAAATTAACTTTTTAACAAAAAAAATAAACCGCCTTCAAAGCATTTTTTTTTTGTTAAAAAGTTAATTTATTTTTGAATTTTTAGTTTCATTATATACTGAATACATCTGCGTAACGTTTTCGAGTGTACAGGCCTGATGTTTTGTTGTGTGATTGCGTAAACAATGCATATTTATGCGATAGCAGCAATCGCGGCTGATTTGCTGTAATTTTTTTAAGAGTTCCGTTGTCTATCTCCGAAAAAATGGCGGCTATTGGCCCTGATTCTGTTGTTTCCAACTAAACTAATTTTAATCGCACTATGTCTCTGACTAACAAAGAACATAACAAAAGGATGTAAGAAATTTAGTCCTGTCAAATTAGTCCAATGCTTATTTTCAATGTAAATTTAGTCGCCATCTATCGCGGTTACGTCTAAATACCCGCAAATGATGACGGCAAAGATTAATTTGATAGCTTTAAATATGTTCTATCCCTTTTCAATAATGTTCGTAAGAAAGAGATGTGGCGTGACTAAATTTAGTTTAGTGCGTTTTACAACAGAATCGGCACCATTGTATTGTATAAAACGAGATATGACAACGTTAGCTAATTTAAAGAGAAACAATATTCTTTCCAGTCTTAAAACTCCTCGGAGATTTTTCTTTATTGATAAGCTGTTATACTGACCAGTTTCACCTGTTTTTTATTTTTTTTATACAACTAAGTCGGTAAACAAGCATACGGCCCGCCTGATGGTAAGCGGTTACCGTAGCCATATGGACGCTTGCAACACAAAAAGCATCGCTCACGCATTACCGACCTTTCCCCCCTCCCCTATGAGCTCTGGCGACCTTACTCACGCGCAGGAACACAACTTTACACAACATAAAGTTATTTGGCTGCGGTATTCCGTAAGGTGGAGGTACTTCCCCAGTCGAGCTGCTCTTTGAGCGAATAAACGCTATGCTCTACCTCTCTCATAAACGCTATGCTCTACTTCTCTCAAAAGTACCTGTATACGGGTTTAACTTTTTTGAGCGAACTCTAATTATTACTTTCCTGAAATAAAACCTAAGTTACTCCTTATAACATCAGCTATCTGCCAGTGAAAGTCCCGTCAAAATAGGTCCATTCGTTTCGGAGATAAGCCGGAGCCAACAGACAAAAGCTGTTATTTTGACATTGGAAATGGACACTTATAATAAATCATCTAACTGTCGTTGGTACAGTAGTACCTAACTGATATGGCGCGTCGTGAATCTTCGTTCGCACAAAAAAGAAAGTATGGCCCCGAAGATTAACGAAAGGATGCTTAAAACTTACAATCAACCTTAGATCACTACTATAAGGTACATAATAAACTGCAGCTGTTAGTTCCGTCTCACTCGCATGTCACGCCCCTCCGCTAACATGGCGGCAGAGCAATAGCATTTCCCTCGCTTTGAAAATGTATCTTCTGCGCAGGTACATCGGTAAGCCAAATCAGTTGGTTACTACTGTATCTTACTATACATTTCGCATAATCAATATCAAATATCAATCGTCGTCGTAAAATAAAAGATAGAATATCAAAATTGGGCTTAACATACATTTACCAACGGCTTATCACAAGTACTGACCTGAGGATCCAAAGGCACCGCGTGCAGCCTGACTCCAGGAGGCAGTCTCCGACGCACACTCTTGAGCTGCTGCTGCAGTGTCGCACTTGACGTACAAATGGCTTCGTGCAACTGACCGAGTTCTTGCTGGCGGTCTGACGGCTGGAATTTATGATGTTACAGCTGTTATTCGAGTCATGTTATATGCGAATTTGTAAAAGATACACTTGAAAGCCAGTTCCTTTTAGGCTTTGTGTGCTTACCACCTTTGGCCGCATCATCACTTACCACGGTGAGATTGATAAACAAGTTCTTTGTTAAAAAAAAAAAAAATTAATACAAGCTTTTTTTTGAGTGACTGTACTTGCGAAAAAGTTCTCATCAAGAATCAAACGAGCCCAAACTCGATGGGGCTATATGGTTTTATTACGGAGTTCCTATGGCCACCTTCCAGCTCCATCATCAGATCAGCTCCACGTCATCATAATATTGCATTGTCACGCGATTTGCATATTCGTGCAAAATTTCAGCTCAATCGGAAACCGGAAAGTGGGTCAAATTTAACTTGCAAAATTCCATTACAGACAACGGGACAGGTGAAACTAAATAAAAGCTTGTACAAAAGCTTTTTTCTATGGTTTACTGGGCTTGTGTTTGACCTTCGACTGACCCCATAAGGAGATGACGAGGCCGAGGATGTAGCACGCTTATCCAGAAGCCTATTCACTCAGGCCTTGAATTCATCTAGGTTATAGGTGTCGGGAAACACAGACCCCGGAAGAGAGTTCCACTCCTTTGCCGTTCGTATAAGAAACGACGAAGCGAAGCGTTGTGTCCGGGTACGCGGGATGTCGATAACGTATGGATGGAAACTCTCCCGGCGTCTTGTGGTTCGATGGAGAAATGGGGATGGAGGAATTAGATTGAACAGTACTGTAGCACACTCTCCAAAATATATCGTACTAGTTGCGCCCCGCTGTTTTACCCGCGTACCCACGGGATATATTTCTTTCCCGGGATAAAAATTATTCTATATATTAATCCAGAACATATTCTATTTGAGTGCCAAATTTCATCCAAATCCGTTGAGTTATCGAAGCGTGATTGAGGAAGAAACATCCAAACTTTCGCATTTTTAATATTTAATAACTAGCTGTCCCCCGCGGTTTCACCCGCGTTTCCGGGATAAAAAGTAGCCTATGTCCTTCTCCATACCATAGACTATCTGCATGCCAAATTTCATGATGATCCGTTGAGTAGTTGAGGCGTGAAGGCGTAACAAACAAACTAACTCACTTTCGAATTTATAATATTAGGATTAGGATATTAAGGATAGAAGACCGACAAACACGAAACCATACGCCGATATTCAAGGCTCGTTAATTTCGCCTCATTAAGCGAAACATCGCCGACCAGTCTCCTAGCACAGCTCAGTGGTAGTGACGTCGGCTACCGAGACGAAGGTCCCGAGTTCGAATCCTACAATGAGCTTGAGCTTTCGGTGAAGGAAAACATGGTGAAGAAACCATAGCACGGTGGTAGGGTACTTTATGTACCCGCCTGGCTGGCTACCACCCTCAAGTTGAAAATCTGTCGCCAAGCACCCATCGGTGTGTTCCGACAGCTGCACTTGACAGCCAGTTCCGTCTAGGCTTTGTGTGTGCACCACCTTCGGCCGCATCATCACTGACCATGGTGAGATTGCGGTCAAACACAGGCCTATAAACAGCAAAAAAAGATAGCAGGATGGTCTATTTTTTTTTTTTTTATTTGTTGGCGTCACACGGATTGTGTATTTTGCCATTTTCCAGTTATATTATAAGTTCTAGTCACAATAAATCACGTTCACATCAGTCAGTCACCGTCCATAAAAGTCATGTTTTAGTACAATGATGGTTGTACTAAAACTTTTCACGGACTTCTTGAGACAACTTGAAAGGCACGATACACATGATTCATTTCATTTCACTTCACTGGTGCACATGGATTGATCTTTATTGGATAAAATACCACCGATAATATGCAATAAAACTCAAAATACACGAATTTATGAAAATAAAAATGAAAACGCTATGTCACTCTGCAAGTTCCCGCCAAAAAGTCCCGATGGTCTATTGAGTCAAGGGCGTCCAGCTGGTGAATGAAATATTAGAGTGTCGTTTCTTACTTGCAGTATGACAGCAAGCGCTGCAGCGTCTGCGTGCAGCGCTCTCGCAAGCGCATCAAGCGCACTGCTTTCATGCAGCACCGCTTCCCGCGACACCCCGCACCCCGCCACGCCCGCGCCCCCCGCGCCCACCACCAGCGCCGCCCACATCGCTGACAGATACGTCCAGCAACGCTCTATGCCTAAGTCGAAACATTACTAGTAAAGACACGACTCTCAGGCACTTGTCCGACCGCCGACGAGTAAATGAGCAACTATCGGCTATTTTCTCGTTCATGAAACGTACAATAGATATAACATTCCGTGTAAACAAAAGAGATGCATATATTAACAGTTGATCGCTGACTGTTCACACTGCCGGCGGGGACCAATAGCATTTCCCGCGCTTTGAATGATTTGATTTATTTCGCTCGAATTGTGGTACACAATGTTGAAAATGTATCTTCTGCGTAGATACATTTTCAGATAGATACATCGGTAAGCCAAATAAGTTGGGTACTACTGTATATTACCATACATTTCGCGTAATCAGTGTCAAATAACAATCTACAGTCGCAAATTAAAGATACATTGAATATCAAAATTGGGCTTCAAAATTCGGCAAAATTGGGACTCGTTCTACTAGTTTGTCACCGAGTGACAAGAGCTGTCAAAGATAATTCTCGCTCCGTGATGCTCGCTCGGCGGTCAGAATTCACGCCGAGAGACCAACTAGCAGTCATTTTCTTCCGCCGCGAGCGAGTGGCGCCAGTGATCGCCCGTCGCACTCGCACACTCGCTTACAGCCCAGCGACAAAACTATCGGAACTACACACTCGCTTCCCGCTGCTCGCCAACTCGTTTCTAGTTGCTAGTTTTACTCGTTACTCGTTCATCGTCGGCGGTCGGACAAGTGCCTCATGCACCACGCCCATAGGACCACCTGTGGCGCATAGCCGAAAAGGAACAGACAACGGCGTGTCATCACTGAAGTTGCAGTGACAAATGCTTGAAAGCGAGAGGTCATGGAAAGAGACAATATATCTTTCTGCTAGCACACTATGTCGCAGAAATTTAATTATTAAAAGAAATAAATATAACTGAAAAGAGAAAAACAAGCTCTTTAATCTATAGAATTTTGAATATAACTTGAATTTTATAAGGTATTGCAGTCCATTTCGGTATCCAGCAGGGGTCTTATTTAGGTCCATTTCTATTCCTATAATACATAACTGAACTATCAACTAAAATCTTGATGATGATTTCTTCAGGATCCCCTTCAAAGAAGATACACTTTCGTAATTTGTTTAGCGTAATATTTCTTATGACAAATTTTGGTCCTCTTAAATTCTATTCCTTTACTATTACAGAAATCGGAACTATACATTAGATTCACATACGGCCTTACTCATAAACGCTATTTAACTAAATCTACTGAATAAATGGTCAAATAAATAACGACACCTTGCTGTCATTGTCAAACAATTTGACGTTATTTAGGTGAACACTTAATCAGCTTATCAGTTAAATAACGTTTTATGAGTAAGAGGGTTACTATCTAAAAAGCTGCTTATAAATAGTCTTCATCAGTCTAAGAGGTCACTACTTTTTTATTCTAAGAAACAACACTATCCCCTGATAATGTAGTTTTACTATTCATCTCATCAAGCGCTTTAATTTGTAACAAATATCTGGTTGCATCGAGTGCTGTCTTATTTTACAAATTGCGTGGCAGACTTAAGTAAGTCATGCACACTTTAAGGCCTTTGCTTGCGGCGGCGTCGTGTGACGGGTCGCTCACTTCCCTCTAATATGGCGAAGAGGGTGGTGGCTGCCACACGCGTCATACGCGTGAACAGGTGCTGCTTTTCGGGGCTGGTCTGCGCCGAGTTTGCTATTTACTTATTAAATATAGATTCAGTGTACTTTGTAGTTTTGCCGCCGCGCCGGAACACGCAATTATTGTCAGTGCGATAAGAATGTAGATATTATGTAATGAATCTAAGCTTGTTTTGAAAAGAGTAATTGCTGTGTTTATTGCCGGCTCTTCTCAGCAAATGCAACCTTCCGAACCGGTATTAGAGTTGTAGAGTCAGACTTTTCATAAGTGCCTGCGAAGGTCTATTTGAATAAATGATTTTGAAGTTTGAATTTAAGTCATCTGGTAATGCTCTGACTTTGATAGTTCAAAATATACATAGAATTCTTTAGGGTTCACCTTTCAGTCCACTTTTATTCCTCTATCTCTCTCTTTATTCCTCTAACTCTTCAGCGGTCTCTTACTTCGGTCCATTTACAAAGGATCCCTCAGGGTTCTCACTTTGGTCCGCTACTATTCCTTATTTACAATACCGCAGTATAAGTTACTACTTACCATCTAAAGAGCAGTTCTCATCGAGCTCGTTACTCTTCAGCAGATGTGTGGCTGCATCAAGCGCTTTCTCCTGCTGCAAGGCGTCTGGTAAAGCGCTGGCTGCTCGCAGTAGTACTTCTGGAGTGCAAGTGTCTAAGGCACCTATCCACATGCATACTATGCACTGTGGGAGAAACATAAATAAATAAATATCCTGGGACATTCCTCACACACGGTCATCTGATCCCAAACTAAGCAGAGCTTGTACTATGGAAACCAGATAACTGATATAATACATATACTACTTTTTGTTTGTAAATACATACTTAAAATACATAATTACACCCAGACTCAGGACATACAGACATGTTCATGCACACAAATGCATGTTCTGTGTGGGAATCGAACCCACGACCTGCGGCGCGATAAGTGGAATCTTAACCAACCACGCCAGCTGGCCCGTCAAACATGTTATTAGAGTTAATTTTGGCAGCGTTACTACGATAAAAAGTGTATAATTTATTTAGACTAGTTTTCGCCCTCGGGTTTACACGCGTTCCCGAAGGATATAATGATTTCCCGGAAAAATAACCTATATGTTATACAAACTTTGCCCCCGTTTTTTCACCCCCTTAGAGGTAGAATTTCGGAAAATCCTTTCTTATCGGATGCCTACGTCATACAAAGAACACACCCTCCAAGTTTCACTGTCTCTACGATCAGCGGTTTAGGCTGTGCGTTGATCCATCAGTCAGACATTCAGGACAAAGCATTTTATATGTATAGATAAATAATGACTTGCTAATCAAAATACCTGTATCATATGCAGCTGGTACTCCAGCTGGCATCTAAAGCTATACTGAACAGCTGTATGAGTCTTCGTCACCGCTTCTCTATCCCATACGTTCACCGCTGGGAACCTGGGGTTAAGTACAAACATAATATTTCACCGATCGAAGAGAAATCCAATACAATTCCGCAACTAGACAGTGATTTTGCACAAATTTTTGACCGACTTCAAAAAAGTAGGTGGTTCTCAATTCGATTGTAATTTTTTATATTGTTTAGTACCTCATAACTCCGTCATTTATTAACCGATTTGGAAAATAATTTTTTATTTGAAAGGGTACACTTCCCTTATGGTCCCATTGTCATCAGATCAGGGGCCCAAATCTCACTTCCCTCGAACTAGCCTTCGAATCGAACTTACGGTTCGAGTCCTATTCGACTGTAAAATTTCGAGGGGCGGAGTCAATTCGAACGGTCCCGACCAATCAACGCTCTAGCTGACTGGGTTCCCTTCTAAATATGAAATTGCCAGAATAACGTAACGTTCGTAAAAGTTAGAATTCGTGCTTTTTTCGATCGAGCGATCAGTTTCGATTGGGTGAGAATTGGGCCCCAGGATTTGATTACTTTTTAGTGTACTTTGAGGTCTGTTAAAGTTTTTTGTAAAACAGCTTTCCATTATGGCAGTCAAAGCCATTTATTCAATATAGGCCCTAGTAGGGCACTTATGAAGGTCAAAGCTACTGAAGCTACCACCAGTTCGTAAGTCGGCCTTCAACTGAGAAGAACAGGCAAGAAACTCAGCTAGGTTATAATTTTTTTTTGGGCAATCTGACTATCTTGTCTATTTTTTCCAAAACATTATACATACATACTTTTTATGTTTCATTTTAGTTAACATTGCTAATATTAATATTTCAGGCACTTTCCCTACCTTCTTTCCATACCAAATAAAGATTTTCGTGCATAGATTTGACAAGTAACAGTAACATTTAAAATATAAATAATATAGTTCATCATCATCATCATCAGCCTATAATCGATAGACGTCGGATACCGAGACGAAGGTCCCGGGTTCGAATCCTACAATGAGCTTGAGCTTTCGGTGAAGGAAAACATCGTGAGGAAACCATAGCACGGTGGTAGGGTACTTTGTAGTACCCATCTGGCTGGCTACCACCCTCAAGTTGAAAATCTGTCACCAAGCATCTACCGGTGTGTTCCGACAGCTGCACTTGAGAGCCAGTTCCTTCTAGGCTTTGTGTGTGCACCACCTTGGGCCACATCATCACTTACCATGGTGAGATTGTGGTCAAACACAGGCTTATAGACAGTAAAAAAAAAAAAAAACCCACTGCTGAGTACAGGCCTCCTTTCACAAATGTGCGTGGGCGGGAATGTGCAGATACTCCACCACGCGTGCCCACTGCGGATCGGTGGAGGTAGGCTAGTGGTCAACCTACTGTTGGAATTGTCAAGCCGCCTAGGAGGCAATTAAGTGGTAACCGGGACCAACGGCTTGACGTGCCTTCCGAAGCACGGAAACGCTCGATTTGAAATACCACTAGGCGGTCACCCATCCAGGTACCGAACTTTGCCGAGCGATTACCTTACCTCTCTCTAATCTGTCCAAGTATGATTTCAGCCTTGGTGTTGAGTCTCTGCAACAGCAGAATGAGAAGGATGGCGTCGTGGTCACCTGAAAGAATATTATATACGTTAATTTTACTATAGTGAAAATGCTATGCTACATGCCGCCCCGCGGATTCACCTGCGATCCCTTTTTAGGGTTCCAAAATTTAAATAAAAACCGGCCAAGTGTAAGTCGGACTCGCAAACGGTGGGTTCCGTACAATATTAATCTCTTTGTGCTATGAAAACAAAATGCCAAAAAAAAGACGTTTGTTGTATGGGCGTCCCCTTTAATTTTTAATTTTACTAAATTTTTATTATTTGATGTTATAGCGGCAATAGAAATACATATTCTCTGAAAATTTCAACTGTCTACCTATTACCGTATATGAGATACAGCCCACTGACAGACAGATGGACGGACAGTGGAGTATTAGTAATAGGGTCCCGTTTGGCACCCTTTGGGTATAAACCCTTAAAAGGAACCTTTATGATGCGACTCCGTCGGTCTGTGTATCAAACCACTAATACTAATTTGAAATGTCGAGAGAGATGAGATTTCTTCAGGGTCGGCAACGCGCGATACCCCTGGTGTTGCAAGCGTCCATAGGCTACGGTAACTGCTTACCATCAGGCGGGCCGTATGCTTGTTTGCCACCTTAGTGGTATACAAAAAAAGTCAATAACTCACCAGCAGTAGCCATGAAGTGGTCAGGTAGACAAGCAGCCAACATCTCCGCTCTCGCTCTAGCTTGAGTCAGCTCCAGGGCTCGCAGCTGCAGGTCTATAGACCTGGTGGACGCCCTGGACAAGTGGACCAGGGAACCCAGCTCCATGGGTGGAGTGGTGCGGGACACTGGCTCCGGGGTCGATTCCTGTTCGCTTGGGGCTGGTGATCCTGGAAAAATAAGGGTCAATTAATACTATCAATTGACGGGCCAGTTGGCGCGGTTGGTTAAGAAGGTTAAGATTCCACCATCGCGCCGCAGGTCGTGGGTTCGATTCCCAGACAGGACATGCATTGTGCATGAACATGTCTGTATGTCCTAAGTCTGAGCGTAATTATGTATATGATGTATGTATTTACAAACAAAAAGTAGTATATGTATGTATATCAGTTATCTGGTTTCCATAGTACAAGCTCTGCTTAGTTTGGGATCAGATGACCGTGTGTGAGGAATGTCACAGGATATATATATTAATTTTTAAATGGCCATAAGATTCCATGATATCACCACTTTTTTTTTCTGTGTATAGGCCTGTGCTTGACCGCAATCTCACCATGGTAAGTGATGATGTGGCCCAAGGTGGTGCACACACAAACCCTAGAAGGAACTGGCTCTCAAGTGCAGCTGTCGGAACACACCGATAGGTGCTTGGCGACAGATTTCCAATGACCAAGCCTGGCGGAAGATTTCCTCTTTTCTAGAAGTCTGACACCTTGAACATGTTTTTTTTTTTTTCAACGGCTTGGTTATTTTGCCAATTTCCAGTTATATTATAAGTTCTAATCACAATAAAACACTTTCACATAGTCTTAGTCAGGCACCGTCCATAAAAGTCATGTTTTAGTACAATGGTGGTCATTGTACTAACCTCTTCACTGACTTTTTGAGACAACTTGAAAAGTCACGATACACATCATTCATTTCATTTCACTTCACTGGTGCACATGGATCATCTTTATTGGATAAAATACCACCGATAATATTTAATAAAACTCAAAATACACGAATTTATGAAAATAAAAATGAAAACGCAACGTCACACTGCAAGTTCCCGCCAAAAAGTCCCTTGAACCTGTTTATAACTCACCCTGTTTAGAGTCGAGTTGTGTCCTTATTTCGTTATACTGCTCGGTCATCTTCTGCACCAGCTCCCTGAACTTGAGGATGGTGGAGTCTCTGTCCATTATCGTTTCTAAAGCGGCTTCCCTTTCACGCGCCGCCTGGAATCATAGGCAAAAAGTTGTTGACACAAAAGTTGTGGACATAAAAGTCGTTGACACAAAAGTTGTTGACACAAAAGTTGTTAGTACAAAAGTTGTGTGACCACCTACAGGACGTAGCACGGCTATGCTATACGGAGATAAAGAACTTAAATATGGTCGACAGGATGTACTGAAAATCAAAATCAAAAAGTAATTTATTCAGTTTAGGCCCTAGTAAGGCACTTATGAACGTTAAATTGGTACATACAGTTGAAGAATGACTTCATCTCATATTTATTTAAATTACTTAAAAAAACAAAAAACCCGGCTGCGTAAAACAAAAATTAACTGAAAAGCGAAAAACAAGCTCTTTAATATATAGAATTTTGAATATAACTTGAATTTTATAAGGTATTGCAGTCGGGGAGAAACCAATAAAGCTAAGTATGTATTTTTTTTTTATATTTGTGTATCCCCGGTTTTTTCTTTCTTTTAATAATTTCATTTATTTCAGACTTTTTAGTTTTATGAATGAGTTGTATGTATTAGCATAGAGTAAATTATATACTAATTAGTCAGAAAATGAGCGGTCGGTACGGTAAAGTAAGGCTAACAACCGTTGCAACTCTGTGAGTTACGTACGGTAACCGCTCAGTACCTACTGTCCTTGCATTAAACGTGTTTTTTTTGCAGTTTACGTCAAAATGATAGTATAAAAGTTTACAATATATAGATATTGGAATGAGCTGTTCACAAGCTTTCATTTGATACCCATATTGTTATAATAACGACTTTTTTGTTTTTAATACCCGCCCTCTTTTTTTATTCGTAGACGCCATATAAAAATAATATACACTATGACACTTCCACAGTTAAGACGAATCTAACGTGTTAAAAAAATTATAATAAGTGTGCGCCGCTTCGCGTCGGTTCACGTCTCGGTGTGAGGTGCCCCTAAGGGGTAAATACCTCTCTGGTAGCTGCATGCGCCATCTCCAACTCCTCGCGCAGATCCATCTCCAGCTCGCGGTTCGACTCCACCAGCTGCTCGTGCACCTCCTGCAGCGCTTCCAGCTCCGACACGTCCTGCTTCAGTTGCTCCACCTGGAAACATTTACCCCCTTATTAATAAACTAGCTACCCGCCCCGGCTTCGCAGGGGTGCAATGTCGTAATGAGAGCTTTTGCTAGCGGCGGCATTTCAATTAAATTTTTAAAATAAAAGAACACTTATTGTGGCATAACTATAATAGTTAGACATATACTGTCGCGACATTTTTTGTAAATAATGATGTGTTCTACAAAGTCGTAGTACATTATTTTATTCTATCATCAATAGTTTTCGCAGCGCACGCGATGAAATGAATATTTTAGGTATTTTTTTACACCTTGGGTTACATTATTGGAGTTTTAGTAAGGATCCCTAATTTTTTTGAAAATATAATATAGCCTATGTCACCCAGGGATAGTGTAGCTTCCCAACAGTGAAATAATTTTTCAAATCGGTTCAGTAGCTTCGGAGCCTATTCAATGCAAACAAACAAACAATCAAATCTTTCCTCTTTATAATATTAGTTTAGATAAGGTGTAAGTCAGTCTTGTAATAACCAGGTATTAAGATAGCCTCATCCCTTTTTGTTTATATGACATTAGAAAGTGACGGATATATTTTAATCCTAGGTTTACTTGTCTTACACCTTATTTATTAATAAGACGGTTAGCGTTACACCTATGCTCATTACCACTTAATTCTGCCGCAAGGAAGTTGACACAATAGCGATATGGCCTGAGAAAACTCAGTCCGTCAGATTATCAATATGTTTTTGTTAAACATGTCATTTTGAATACTAGCTTTTTGTTGGTGACTGTACTTGCAATGACATCCAATATACTAATGTATACCAAATATCAAGTCAATCAGACCACTGGAAGTGGGTGAAATTCGACTTGCAAGATTCCACTCGAACGGACAAACATACATACATTGCAAGTTAAATTAAAGCTTGTAAAACACAACTTAGTCCGTTAATTAAGATTATCAAAAAATATTGGACACGTATCAAATAAATTTAAATTGACAATGATAATGCGCGTCAAAGTTCGTCAGTGGCTCGTGACGTCACTTGTTTGTGAAAAGTGTACCATCGCGTGACGTCACGCGGAACACACCATATCTTCGCCATGTTTTTTTTGATTGACGAAAGAAAAAATACGTTTCTAATATTTTTTGATAATGTAAATGATGGACTAAATAGAATATATCCATCCACTAGCCAATTGGATTCATTATTGTCATTCAGTCGTTTCAAAAAATCCCCATTAATGCACTAACCAAACTTCGCACACATTTTTCTGATATACGTCAAAATCGTTAAAAAAAGCATACGGCCCGCCTGATGGTAAGCGGTTACCATAGCCATATGGACACATGAAACACACTCACGCGTTACCAACCCTTCCTCCTCCCCAATGAGCTCAGTCGACCTTACTCACGCGCAGGAACACAACATAAAGTTATTTGGCTGCGGTATTATGTAAGGTGGAGGTACTCCCCAGTCGAGCTGCTCTTTGAGCGAATAAACGCTACGTTCTACCACTTTACCTGTTTTATTTACATTTTAGATTTTGTATGAGGTGAGTTTGACCGTTTGAACGTAGACAATGACGTCACGCGACTTATAATCGCTGTATCTAGTCATTTTCACAGATAATGGCCCTGATTCTGTTGTTCACACCTAAACTAATTTTAATGTCACTATGTCTCTTTCTAACAAAGAACATAAGAAAAGGATGTAAGAAATTTAGTCCTGTCAAATTAGTCCAATGCTTGTTTTCAATATAATTTTAGGCGCCACCTATCGCGGTTACGCGCAAAATAAGACGGCAAAGATTAATTTGACAACTTAAAATATGTTCTATCCTTTTTCAATCATGTTCGTAAGAAAGAGATGAGATGTGACTAAAATTAGTTTCGTGCGATTTACAACAGAATCGGCACCAATGTCTAAAATGTATTAGATTGCATACGAAAGAGATAAACCTATACGATAGAAAGTGAGGCGTTTGTAGGTATCTATCGTACGTAAACACAGATTTTATTAGAAAATGCCCCTTTTACTATTACTTGTTATTCTAAGGCTACGCGTGAGAAGGACCTAACTCCAACTGACCTGGTCTTCCAGCCCCATCTTCTTCTCGGCCAGCTGTTCCACCATCTCCTCAGCGCCGAGCGCCGCGTCCACCTGCTCTCGGAGATCAGCCACCTGCGCCTCCAACTCCTCAACCCGAGCTGATAGCTTCTCCTTAGTGCGAGACAGTTCTGCTATCTCAGATTTGTATTGTTCCAGGTCCTGTTCGAATAGGAATTGAAGATTTACACATAATCGAAAATGTGACTTAAAGATTCTATCTATCTGTCTAATACCTTTAAACGAGCAATTCTTGTAATATATATAATCTGAATCTCGAAAACAGCTCCAACGATTTTCATGAAATTTGGTATGCAGCGGGTTTAGGATAAATCGATCTAGCTAGGTTTCATTTTTAGAAAACTTCGTTTTATTCGTGTTTTCAGGCAATGAAAAACAGCTACAATATCATTAGAATACGAAGGTACATTTGGCCGCCATTTACAAGGTTTTAATAGCTCAGGTGGGAAATCGGGCGGTCGCGAAACCAGAAGTAGGTTCGAGTCCAGATTGTTTTTTCCCTTTTTTTTCAAGTTCGGCGCCAATCCTACAATGAGCTTGAGCTTTCGGTGAAGGAAAACATTTTGAGAATATCATAGCACGGTGGTAGGGATCTTTGTAGTACCCTCTGGCTGGCCACCCTCAAGTTGGAAATCTGTCACCAAGCACCTATCGGTGTGTTCCGACAGCTGCACTTGAGAGCATTGAGAACGAATGATTACTACGAATAGAGATGCCACATATCACAACTATGTTTCGTTCAAGTGAGGCCATCCGGCCACACTTGCCAAACGCGTAAGCGCCGTGAAAATCACGGTGTTTGCGAGAAAAATACTCCTAAAAGCGTTCTGATAGTGCTACTTTTAATTTAATTTTGAATGGTGTTTTGACATTTTTTTTTATAAAATAATTTTGATTCATTATTTAATTTTCTTATAGTTATTGTAATGTTGTTATTTTATTCTATGGAAATTTTTTATAATTTTATAATTTAAATTAGGTTGTTAGTAATGATTTTAAGTTGTCCAAAAATATGGTTGTAATTAATAATTTAAATGTATTTCTGATATAAAATGTATATTTTGCCTGTCGTTACAAACGACGAAACATGTTTTGTGCTTACTTATATTTTATAACATCTTTATGTTCACCATGTCTCTAGCAAATAAATTATTCTTATTCTTATTCTTACGTATTTCTACTGTCTGCTTAGACGACTAATTATTGTTTCAACGCTAAAGAGAACTTTAGTTGACTCTGAAAAAATGGGACAAAACCTTTGCTTATAATAGCATCTCTATACGTAGTAATAATAGCTCAATGCTTGAGAGCCAGTTCCTTCTAGGCTTTGTGTGCTTACCACCTTCGGCCACATCATCACTTACCATGGTGAGATTGCGATATTTGCGATCAAACACAGGTTTATACACAGTAAAAAAAATAAGTAAGACGTGGGTATTAGAAAAAAAGTAGTATCATCATCTGCCTGCCCTGTTCCCAATCATTTGGGGTCGGCACAATATGTATGCTTCTTCCATTCGTCTCTTCTATCCGTCATACTAGCATCCACTCCTTTCTTACCCATGTCAACTTTCACACAATCCATCCATCTCTTTTTTGGTCTTCCTCTTCCCGTATATCCATCCACTTTCCTATTCATAACTTTTAGTGACGTGGCTTTCATTTCCATACCACGATAAACGGTTCCCTCTCAACTTTTCAGTCACTGGCGCTACTTTCAAGCTTCCCCTTATGTACTCATTTCTTATCTTATCCATTCTTGTCACTCCACACATCCATTTCAACATCCTCATCTCATCTGCATGCAATCGTCTTTCATCCATCCTCTTTACTGCCCAGCATTCCGAACCATACATTAAGACAGGTCTTATCACGGACTTATAGATTTTCCCCTTTAGCTTTAAAGGCATCCGTGGATCACATGTTGTTCCTGTTACCTGTCGCCATTTCATCCAACCTGAGCTGATTCTCTGCTTTATATCACGGTCAATATTACCATCGCTCTGCATTTTTGATCCGAAAAAAATTTGTATATTAGGCAATATTAAAGCGGCCCTCTGTGGCGCAACTTCAACGCAAGCATAGTCTAAAAGCTTGTTGTTTCATCCAACGTAATGTTTGACTGCGAAAAAATAGAGACAGCATCAGAGCCGTCGGTTATCAGTCGGTAAATTCCGCTGATCACTCGCGGCCGCTTCGCTAGGTCGTCATTCATGATTTCGCATTCATAAAACTTGTTCCAGGAGTATACTTCTTGTGAAAAAATCTTACAAGTTTGTGAAAAAAAAGTTAGTTATTTAGAATCTCCAATACATTTGCAAGCCTGGTATCTAAATGTTTTCTTTACTTTTACAATTTATAGTTACATTAGATATGGCCAAAGTTCGGGCAAAAACGCTGTTTTTCGGAGGCTTTGACTGAATTTGTTTCACCCTTTTTTTAAATTACGCCAAGATACACGGCTAGATATAGTGCACAAGATACTAATTTGTTCAAAACATCTAACGAAAAATGTTTAACAACGCCATAATAAGTACAGAGGTTTTGTATGAAAAGTATGACGAAGTGAGTCCTCTTAAGAAGAATAATGGATCAAGAAGTAAAACAGCAAGATTTGAAATGGAACACCTCACCTTATGCATCTTCTGGAGCGCGTGTTTGTCGTGCGCTGAATGATCCCTCAGCCTGACCAGCGTGTCCCTCAAGCGCACATTCTGCTGCTGCAGCTGCCGCATCTCGTACCCAGTGGCGCCCTCGCTCGCTGCGTACGGGTGCTCTGACGTCACGTCGACACACACACACATGTCTATTTGTTGCACTTATACATGCTTAGGCTCCCGTGTCTGTCGTTATGAGGGGGGGAGCTGGGTTTTTGGGATGTTTTGGGGAGTTTTGACTATGGGATTGAGATTTTTTAAATTATTTAGGGTGCACTTCTATCTGACATAGTTTTCTGTTATGAAATATCGACAATAATGCTAAGGACAACACACAGATATAAATGTATACCTAGATAACGCAAGAGTAACTACTTCACGTGCCAGATATAGTCCCAGACTTAAGTATAAAATGCTTAACGTGGCTACTATCGCGCTCATAATGCATCGGTGCACTTGAATTGAATTGGTTTTTCATCACTTAGACAAAAAATTCCACGCTTGATTTTCATACAGATCGTGCTACTTGCGCTATCTAGGTATATCTATATCTGTGGGGCAGCACCAGACACTGCAAGTGTATCGCCTAACTATCGAAATCATTTCACTTTGAAGAAATGTGAAAGAAATAACCTATGGGATTAACTGTCATAGAAATATCATGTCATTAAGCGTTAATGAGAGATCGCAGCGTCTGCTTTGACAGAAACAAAGATTTTGGCACTGAATTGGTTTAACGTAATAAATTACTGAAAGCAGGCATTTTTGATTTTATTGGTCCAAAATTTACCCAGCAGTGAGATAGTGAAGGCCAGTATAAATAAATTAGCTGGTGAACATTTCTTTCTCCTGATGCGTTCAGATAGGTATTCGAATGAAAAGAGTTTATGGGCTTTTGGAGAACCTGGCTCTATAGTAAGTATACGAGAGGATTTGGGAATGTCATGGCTATTCAGAATTTAACCAAGTTTCTGTTTGGATTATTTTGGCAACTTCTAACCATAGATTTACTTTAGTTTATATTCTTTATGGGTAAGGAAATTTTGGTTATTTTTTAAAGAGTATTGTCCAGTCGTCGGGAGACAAACACAAAACATAAAAATTAATCAAAAACATGCAACAAAAAATATTATTATATACAAAGACTTAACACATTCACTCCGTGTAAATTTATTCTTTTAACCGCGGTAATAAAGTCCATAATTGATTGATTTTATTAGCCGATACATACGCATGTGCAAAATAAGATCGCATTTCTCAATAATAAAAGTATATGCCAATTTGTTTAAACAAATATTTTAGAAAACAGAAAAGGCAAGACAATAGGTATAGCTACCGAAAAACGCACGTATTCTAATAGCGATAAGGTGCCCATTTGTCCAGTAGCTTATAAGCCTCCTTATAGAAGTTTAAGGTGTGTTAAACGATGTTTATTTTCGTTTAAAAAAAAGCAGCGAATGTGTCAAGTACATGCATTAAAAACAAAATATATTAAAAATAACGTATAATAAAATAAAATGCGGCTAATTTATGCTTAATTAATAAAACCAAAGGATTGTTTCATATTATTAAAATGCAACGCATCTGACTCTTTGTATATCTATTGCTACAGACTATAAAATATATGTGAGTGGTTATTCATTTCTCAACTTATAAGTTGTTACTATGGGACCAGGAATTCACAAAAGAATGATATTTTTACTCTGATTTTACAAGCTTTTATTTAACTTGCAATGTATGTATTTAACTATGTTTATTCGGGTGGAATCTTGCAAGTCGAATTTCACCCACTTCCAGTGGTCGGATTGACTTGATATTTGGTGTACATTAGTATATTGGAAGACAATGCAAGTAGAGTCGACAAAAAATCAGTCAGCAAAAAAAAAACTTTAAATAAATTCAACTACATTTAAAAATGGAATATATTTTCCAATATTCGGGGTTATAAAGAGGTTGACATTTTGTCCACCAGAAAAAAGGAAGGTCTGGCGGCCATGAGATCTTGTAATATATGTAGAGTTCACGCTAGGAGTACGCTGTTCATTTGTTTCACAATATCTTTTGCATACTATTTGCAACTTTATACTAATAAAATAGGAATGATTATTGCTTGAACGTAAAAACAAGGTCGAGCTTACGCAAGGAGTTTTTCAAACGATAGTTGCTCAATTGTTTTCGTATTTTTTATTTCATAATTATCTCTCATGTTAGAAAGGGATACAACATATCAACCTAGGGTCACCATCACTTACCCTTAGGTGCTATTGTTGTTAACCGCAAGTCTATACAAGGCAAGTTAAAATAGGATAAGAAATTGAGCAATGTTATCTCCCTCTTTCTAACTCTTGATAGACCATGGAACACAGATATACATCTAAATAGATGACGCGAGTGTATGTACTTCGCGTGTCAAAATCTGTGCAAAAATGGGGCACAATGTTCTTCTTTTAAAACTGATTCGCGCGGACAGGGAACTCGCATAAGGCTGCATGTCCATCAGAGATGTGTAGCGAGGGATATGTTTAGCTGACAAATAGGATAGCTTCATTTTCACGTTAAAAATCTAATGCCAGCCTAACCAAATCAATCTTGTGACATTATGGTAGGTACAAAACAAGTTACACGCTTGGTTTTCATACGAATGGAGGGACTTGCGGTATCTATTTAGATTTATGTCTGTGCCATGAAATGTAGCCTTGTTTTTTTTTATATGGTTTAAAGAACTCCACCCCTGTATTTATTGAAACATTACACTCTATACTTGCAAGAACTTATTCCTTCATTAAATAAAGTAATTGCTTAGTTTATTGCCAGCTCTCAGCAAATGCAACCTTCCGAACTGGTATTATAGTCTCAGAGTCAGACTATTCATAATAATTAATTCTGATTTGTTATACCAAGAAACAAGCTTTTGGCTTTTTTTTAATGTATGTATCTAAAATGTACGAAATAAAAACATTATTATATGTATATACGTACACGTGTTAGTCGTGTATGTAATTCTATAAAATAAAATAAATAAATATTGAAGCGATAATAAAATAAATAAATATTATAATATACAAGCAGTCCTCGTTATACGTTGTACTTGGAAGTAAAATATAACTATAACAAAAATGGCTCAAGCTCCTTGACTATGATGACTTGAGAAATGCCTGCAGGTGGATGATCACAATATTGAATTTGTATACATCATCATTTATTACATAACTTTTAAGCCCGTATGAAACGTAATTTTGTGATTCACGTACAGTAGTACCCAACTAATATGGCTTACCGATGTACCTGCGCAGAAGATACATTTTCAAAGCGCGGGAAACGCTATTGGTCGGCAGCTGCCGCCATGTTAGCGCGCGCCGTGCGGAGGGGCCTCACGTGCTAGTGAGACGGAACTAACAGCTGCACTGTATTATGAACCTTATAGTAGTGATCTAAGGTTGATTGTAAGTTTTAAGCATTCGTTAATCTTCGAGGCCATACTTTCTTTTCTGTGCGAACGAAGATTCACGACGCGCCATATCAGTTGGGTACTACTGTATGGAGATATATGTAAATAGATTATTATATGTATTGTATTATTTTCTTTATGCCTGGGCACTAAGTCTTACTCTAAACCGATATTTCTAAATCCTAACTAATATTATAAATGCGAAAGTGTGTTTGTTTGTTACGCCTTCACGCCTCAACTACTCAACGGATCAGCATGCAGATAGCCAATGGTATGGAGGCTCATTTTTGTCCCGGGAACGCAAGTGAAACCGCGGTGGACAGATAGTATCGAATAAATCACAAAATCGGCTTTAAAACTTGGACTGCTTGTATATACAGGGTGTAAGGGACATCGCCGCACAAACGGATACCATGGGTCCAGGACATGATTCTGGACCCCCCCATGTTAGAATTTTTCGTCGGTTTTTCACAAATTTTTAAAAAAAAAATTTTAGTTTTTTTTACTTTAGACTGTTCATAATCGTTATTCTTACCTAACCCAAAGAGATTTAAAATAAATAAGTTATTAATTCATTACTTTCACTAAAAGTAGCAATGTAAATAAAACTAGAAACGGTGTAGGTATTATTGTTGTTGGCGATATTCGCCTGCAGTCAGCGACATACTACGTAGGCACAACGTTATCGCGCGTTTAAATCGCGGTGTTCACAATACATTGCGCGCTCGAAAATGACAATTTCTATAACCGATCATTAGCGAGGTGAATGACTTTCACAATTTGATTAGTGGCATTAGGTGTAGCCTTTTCGCGAAGTTTGCGTTACCATGCGAAATACACCCTGTATAAGTGCAACATACATTTAGTTTACATAGATACGTATATAGACTTGTGTGTGTTCTGTCTTTGTATGTTATATAACACAGTTTATAGTTGGAAATATGCGTGAAATATAAGATACAGAAAAAAAACAAAAAAACTGACAATATTTCCGAAATCTATTCTTTTTTTACATTTTGAAACTAGATTCTTTAGTCGTACATTGACTATTTAATAATCGAATTTTACAATGTGGTGACAACCAGACTGTCGATTTCGTCATGGTGGTGACAACCATGACAACATGTCAATTTCGTCATGGTGATGACAACCATGACAACATGTCGATTTCGTCATGGTGATGACAACCATGATAACATGTCGATTTCGTCATGGTGGTGACAACCATGATGACATGTCGATTTCGTCATGGTGATGACAACCATGACAACATGTCGATTTCGTCATGGTCAACAATTTTTATTTAGACAAATGGTAAAATGGCGAAATAAAAATCAAATATTTCTAACAATAGGTCTTACTAGATCAAAATCTGTTGTTTTGCGATTTCAGGTTTGTACACACCCAATGCTGGTTTAAAAAAACTAAGAATCACGAAGCTAATTACAATAAACGCAACTCACGTATATTCCCGCCGGCTTCCATCTCAGCCTTCATGAGCTGCAGGTCCAGGGTAGCTTCCTCGAGCTTCTCCCGGCACTGTTCCAGCTCCAGCTGCAGAGCTTCGGCTCTCTCTTCAGCCATCTCTTTGTCGAGAGCTGCCATTTCTGTGGCCTCTTGTAACTCGGCCGTTTCGTCGTTGTGGATTTCTAAAGCTTCTTGGGCTTCGCGGACCTGAAGGGGAGGGGTAATTTAATCCTTAATTAATTCTAACTAATATTATAAATGCGAAATTGAGTTTGTTACGCCTTCACGCCTCAACTACTCGACGGATCATCATAAAATTTGGCATGCAGATAGCCTATGATATGGAGAAGGACATAGGCTACTTTTTATCCCGGGAACGCGGGTGAAACCGCGGGGGACGGCTTGTAATATTATAAACGCGAAAGTTTGGATGTTTGTTACTCTTTCACGCAATAACTACTGAACGGATTAGGATGAAATTTGGCACACAGATAGAATATGGTCTGGATTAACACATAGGATACTTTTTATCCCGGGAAAACATACAATCCCTCGGAAATGCGGGTGAAACCGCGCGGGACAGCTAGTTAGTTATATTTTGTTTATGAAATAGTCTAAGGCCTTACTAGAAAAGCGTAACGAGTGATATTTCTACCCGACTGCGCGACAAAGACAGGGTTATGCTTTTTAACTAGCCAATAGTTTCATTACAATAAGGTTAGCTACATTCCATTTGTTTAGGGTTTCCGTACTCAAAGGGTGCCAAACGGGACCCTATTACTAAGCCTCCGCCGTCCGTCCGTATATCTGTCAATGGGCTGTATCTCATGAACCGTAATAGGTAGACAGCTGAAATTTTCAGAGAATATGTATTTCTATTGCCGCTATAACAACAAATAATAATAACAACATTAAAGGGATAGAATAAACATGTTTTTTGGCGTAATTTTTTTGTTGCGCTTACTAATTTTATAGCAAGTTGAGTTAGTTAATATTAATATTGTTGGACGGAACCCTCCATGTGCAAGTGCTACTCGCACTTGGCCGGTTTATTGAAGAAGCAATGTTCACAAACATATTCTTCAGTAAAATCAGACATGGACCACCTTGCATGAAAAAGTCATAACAAATATTTCAAAATTAGTTTTAAAGACCCACCTCCTGCTTAGCCCGTTGTAAGTCCCTCTGCAGCTGCGCCTGCGACTCCATGATCTTGGCTTTAAACTCGTTAGCCTGGTCCAGCTGTAGTCTCACTCGCTCTAACTCGCGTATCTTCTCTCTGTCTTCCGCGCGACGGACCTTTAGTGTCTCCAGTTTCTCTTTCAGGTCTTCCACTTCAGCTTTGAGTTGGGTGTTCTGGAATGGATTGAATAGGTTAGTGGCCTGAAAAATACTAATTAGTCCGTCATTTACATAATCAAAAAAATTAGACACGTATTTTTTCTTTTGTAAATCAAACAAAAAATAACGAAGATATGATGTGTCAAAGATTCGCGTGACGTCACGCGATGGTACAATTTTCACAAACAAGTGACGTCACGAGCTCTAGAACTTTGACGCGCTTTATCTTTGTCAATTTTTAATGTTTTGATAAAGCATAAAATACGTGTCCAATATTTTTTCTTAATCTAACTGACGACTTATTTGAATTATATTTTGTTACCCAGGCCGCATCCCTATGGGGGGATGGTCGCAGATCTTTAGCTTCTGAACTCTGATCAATGTTAAATACATGCTTGAAAGTATACCTGTCACTATCGGTGACGTTTAATATAACAGAGATGGCAATAAGTTTCTTCCTTTTTTTTAACCTTTATAAAACTGATGGAGAATATGAAACAGTTTTCACGGTAAAATACTGTTTAATTTTCTTTTAGAATCACAGGACGAACACTTATAAGGGGCGTCCATAAATTACGTGAGGCGATTTTGGTGCTTTTTCGACCCCCCCTACCCCTTTTGTAAGATATCGTGAGATTTAGCTAGACCCCCTCCCCCTCCCCACTAATCTCACGTGAGATAGTTCAATACCTATGCTTATTATTGCTTCAATACGTTAATCAGTGCTTGTTTGCGTTGGATTTATTTAATACAACAATACTTTACTTAATTATTCTTATTTTTTTAGAACGTAGTATAGAATCACATTGAAAATGTCGAACAATAAAATACAAGGCGCTACAAATATTCGTTACTGTTTCTTGCGGAATAAAATTACGTGATATTTGCCGAAACGCCATCTCCCCCACGTAAGATAGGGTGAGATTCGGCTCGACACCCAAACGCTTCACGTAATTTATGGACGCCCCCTAAGGAAATAAGGTTTAAAGCTCATAGCCAGATTGGAATATCTGAGAGCAGTGAGTGCACAACGCATTGTAAATATCTCTTAATACATTTGCTATAAGACATTCAACCTTAGATAACCAGATAAGTTATAGTTGTATGTTACCTCGAGCTGCGCCTGCATGGCGGCCAGCTTGTCCTCGACGGAGGGCGGCGCCGGCTGCGGTGACGTGATGCTCTGCCCCGGCGTGTACTGAGGCGTTAACGTCTCTACGAAACCCGTCTGTATGTCCAAATAAAAATAATGGCCATGATTCTGTTGTTCACAACTAAACTAATTTTAATCTCACTATGTCTCTTTCTAACAAAGAACATAATAAGAGGATATAAGAAATTTAGTCCTGTCAAATTAGTCCAATACTTGTTTTCAATATAAATTTAGTCGCCATCTATCGTGGTTACGCCTAAATACACGCAAAATAAGACGGCAAAGATTAATTTTACAACTTAAAATATGTTCTATCCTTTTTCAATCATGTTCGTAAGAAAGAGATGAGATGTGACTAAAATTAGTTTAGTGCGATTTACAACAGAATCGGCACCATTGTCCACCTTTATTTAGCTTTACTAATAATGCATATTTCTTTTGTGTCAATATTTACTTATCTATTATATATTTCGATATATCTGTAAGATACAGCGATTCTAAATCGTGTGACGTCATTGTCCATGTTCAAACGGTCAAATACTCACGTCACTACAAACTAATTTAGCCCTACTATATCTCTTTCTAACAAGTAACATAAGAAATGTAGTCCTATGATAAGTAGTATCATTGCTTGTTTGAGAGAGAGAGAGAGAGATGTAATGTGATAAAATTGCGGCCGCCGAGAGAACGCTTTTTTGACACCTGTTAATATTGGAGTATTCTCGGAAACGGCTAATCCGATTTTGATGGGACTTCACATGAAGGTTCAGTATTTTCTTAGGCATAGCTTAGTGAAAGTCCCATCTTATCCGATGAGTCTTCCGTGATTTCGTAATTCTCTCGGCGGCTGTAAAAGTAGTTAAGTGCGATTAAACTATTTCTAAATTTTATGGTAGCGTTAACCATTATTTTCGCTTATCAAAATATCACAAACCTCAACAAAAGAAGCCCTCTTGACGCCCTGATCAGGCGATGCAGCGCGCTCGGTGGTCGGCGAAGCGTACGACGTCAGAGACTGACGACTGCTCGCCAGGGAAGTGCGAGAGCTGGAATATGTTGCGACATTTCACGGTACGTACTGGTTTTGTTGTCATAGAGTTCCAAGGTAATATAAATTTTACCTTATCAATAGCTTTTACATTTCTCTAGATTATTTTGCTAGTAGAGTCTATTAGAGTAGGCATGGAGGGTCAATTTTTCTATTGTTTGATGTATGTTTGAATTGTATTAAGGTAAATATGCTGTTGTTTAAAGGAGTAGGAAGATTTTGGCATTCCTCTCATCCGCCATTTTGTTTTTTTTTTCTCAAAACGGCGCCCACTGATAACTTTTATATAAATCGATAGCCAACATCAATACAATCAAGAAATATTCTGTGACAAAACCTCTTAGTGTCACGTTTCGAAGATAAAAGCAACTAGTTTTACTGTTAAGAAAAATAAAAATAGAATATTTTTAATGTCAAATTAATAAATTATAGTAAAAAAAAAACACGCTTTAATAAGGCCAGAAAATAAATGGCAGGAAGGCCAGGCTCCATACTAAAAACTTCCTCCTTTCGGAACATTTCATGGCCAAATAAGAAACCATGTAATTAATTTCAGATATGAAGCATATATGGCGAAACTCACCCCTCCTCCTCCTATAGCTTATCTGATAGAGTATACAAGCTGACTCATTCTGCTTTATTTAAAAAAAAGATTATATGTACCGTTATAATCTTTTATATGCTTTTGTGAACATATCAGCAATAAAAACTATATCTAAAACACCAATATCAGCCCCTGCTTGAAGGATTTTTTTTCAAGTAAAGAAAATAAAAGCTTTATGAAAGTAACAATTAAGCTCAAATTCAATTATCTTTAAATAAAGCCAACTACACTGTAACCCTAACTCTTCTTTGAAGGCCTATCTACCTTGGAACTCTGCGACAACTGTAAGCAATATACAAAGCTTAGTCTAACCTCCATCATCCTGTAAAGCGAGACAAAAAATATACATGTATACCGAAAAGCGAGACAAGAAATCTTATTCACAAAGTAAGATTAGCACTACAACTATACAGGATTTTAGCGTAAACTTTTTATACTGAAATTGAAAAGACAGGGGTGAAGATAATTTCTCTATGTTAAGATAAATTTCAACCGTATGGATGGTGACTATAAGAGTAAAAATCAATTAATTTAGGCCCGACCTAAATGGCTGATATATCTGACATACATTTTGCAGGTCCATGAAATGTATATTGTTTTAGTAAGGCCTTTCAAGTTACTTTTGTTTACGCTATCACCCTGTATTAACTTACAAAAGGCAGTTATACAATATCTGTTCTAAATATAAAATATGTTCGCATACTAACTACACATACACCGCTATATTATTGACTATAAACATTTGCTATCAAGTGCACTTGCACTTAACATGGTGATATTAGTCACATTATAGTATACATGTAGTATGGGACATGGGTCTTGAGCTTACGAGAGCGTAAGTCATTTTTTTGTATATGTATTGACAGTTTGTAACACAGATAAAAAACGAATACAGAACGCGAGCGTATCGCGTGCCAAAAGTGAGGAAAGACAAAGAAGAGGACTCTCAAAGGATGGAGGGACTTGTGACATGAAATCAAATCAAAAAGTCATTTATTCAGATTAGGCCCTCGTAAGGCACTTATGAACGTTAAGTTGTACATACAGTTGAATTTACCACCGGTTCGGAATACACTTAAACTGAGAAGACTCCGGCAAGAAACATGCGTTATCTATTTAGATTCATATCTATGGATTGTGTACCACAAACAGAACTAAATAGATAACGCACCTCCATCCTGTGTATGTGTACGCTCTCGCGTCCTCTATTAGTTTTATATCTGTGTTACAAACTGTCAATACAAGTGCAAGCCGCCATTTTGAATAAATCTTTAATTGAACGTTATATTACTTTTTACTGAGGTTTTATAAAATGTAATCTTATTGCTTATAAAAGATCGATGTCCATCACTGTAATATATACAATTTAATACAATACTTCCACTATCCAAAGAGCACATTTAAATAAAATAAGCAAACATACTGAAAGGAAACAAGGACAGATAATACAAAATAGACTTCAACTTTAAAATGTGCTGCAAATAGCTGTGATTAAAAAAATATAATAATTTAATTAAAACTAATACATAGCTCCATATTATATAACGTCAAACAAACAAGAAGTGTTATGTTCAGATCGAAACAATTGAATTCGAATCCTATACCTATGACACAAGGTTTATTTTAAATTACCACATTTTTTTCTTGATACTTTTGTTTTTCGTTCTATAATACATGAAATCGTTGCTGAAGAATGCGTTGTCTGATTGTAAGACCAGCATTACACGGTGCAATACATATTCAACTTTATTTTAACATAATATCTAATAGTATCCAAACATGCAATTATAATTCTAGCAACCAAATTAACGCAAAAAAAATTTCACGTTATAAAATGCGTTTTAAAATTCCATTAAAATTTATACAATAATATTAATCAAAAATAAATACACATACTGGTGCCGATTCTGTTGTTCACAACTAAATTAATTTAGTCTCACTATATCTCTTTCTAACGTAGAATATAAGAAAAGGATGTCGGATTTAGTCCTGTCAAATGCTTGTTTTCAATGTAAAAGTCGCCATCATAGTTGGTTATGGCTATTTACCCGCAAATGAAAACGGCAGACTAATTTGACAGCTTTAAATATGTTCTATCCTTTTTTAATAATATTTGTAAGAAAGAGATGTGATGTGACTAAATTAGTTTAGTTCGGTTTACAACAGAATCGGCACCAGTACCATACTTTTAGTTTGACAGATTGGATATTCTTGTATAAGTATTAATTTGTATAAAATTTGGAATCTTAAAATGTACCATTATTAAAATTTTGAAACACTAAAGCCATAAAAGAAAAGAAACTTTTTAAATTACATGCATTTTCAATACTAAAGATGCTGTTATCAAAATT
The DNA here is from genome assembly GCA_951394255.1 of Polyploca ridens. Taxonomy (NCBI): domain Eukaryota; kingdom Metazoa; phylum Arthropoda; class Insecta; order Lepidoptera; family Drepanidae; genus Polyploca; species Polyploca ridens. Next base: position 3,768,954 of record OX596271.1, on the reverse strand, counting down.
ATGCTAACATAATATACGTAGAATTTGCATTATGTTGTCACGTGTACGTAGGTCTTTACGAGGTGCTACAAAACCCAAGCGCTGACGCTGGAACCTAAGGCCCGACTTACACATACATTAGTTAAGTAGGGAATTAAATCGTGTTATAGAATTAGAAATAGTACTACAGAAGGCTCACTCACCAAGAAAAGTTGTCTACAAACACCTCTCTTTCCATTGCATAACTCTTATCTCTCTTGGACTCTTAATGGACGGCACAAAGTGTATTTTCATAGTATAGGCCCATTTGTGCTCTATGGTGATGTCAAGTCAAAGTCAAAGCCATTTATACAATTAAGGCCCCAGAAGGACACTTATGAATCACATTTACTGAAGTTACCACCGGTTCGGAACTCGGCCTTCAACTGAGAAGAATCCGGCAAGAAACTCATGATAAAATTAGATTAATTAAGCGTGTATTAAAAACGACATAACTCGCAAATTAACTAACAAATGTGTAAATCGGTTCTAAGAGTCAACAATATCCGTGCTTTATGATTATACCATAGAACTTGTCTATTCCCATATTTTAAGTCTTACAGTAGTTTTTCATCGCAACACCAAAAATCAAAAATCAAAAATCAAAATCAAAAAGTCATTTATTCAGTTTAGGCCCTAGTAATGAACGTTACATTGGTACATACAGTTGAATTTACCACCGGTTCGGATACACTTAAACTGAGAAGACTCCGGCAAGAAACTCAGCAAGATTTTTTTTTTGTGGAAGATCTTTTAATATTACAGCTTTTTTTTCCAAATACTTATACAATATTTAAATTATTATTTTATGCTTATTCGTACAATTGTCACTTAGCCAGGGGGGATGGGGACCCAATGTTTTTCTCAAAATTGGGGTCACCATAGACAACTTCAGTTACTTAAGACTTAAAAAAAGGGAATAGTTTCAGCGTAGATAAAATCTGAAGAATCAGGATACAGCAGCCTTTAGATCCAACGTTCGTGTGCTACAAAGACTTAATTTCAATATTACCTCGACATAGACAACGTCCCGGCCTTGGTCTGCGCGGGCGACGCCTTCCGACGCACCCTTCATTGGGCAATCACCAACATTATGTTAGTAGATATGTTAAAACATATTTATGGAACGTGAAATGAGGTTCTAACACTGGTGTTTGCCATGGTTTTGTGGCCTTTTTAAACGCTATTTAAATATATACTGATTTAAGTCTTAACATCAATGAGACAGTGCTATACGAGTGAAAGAAAAGGAAAGTGTATGGATATACGGGAAGAGCGAAAAAGAGATGGAAAACAATAACGAAGATGGTGTGTAGAATTTCCGCGTGACGACACGCGATGGTACACTTTTCACAAACAAGTGACGTCACGACCCACTCCCGAACTTTGACACGCTTTATCTTTGTCAATTTTTATAGATTTGTTAAAGCAAAAAATACGTATTCAATATTTTTTGATAATCTAACTGAAGGACTAATTAGAATTGGAATTTTGTTACCTGGCCACATCCCTATTATGGGTGAGAAAGGAGTGAATGCTGAGATGACGGATAGAAAAGACGAATGGCAGTGCATATTGCGCCGACCACAAGTGATTGGGAACAGAGCAGATAGATGATGAGTATCTTCATCGTGTAAAGTGCTTAAATGGTCACATATGTGAAAACTCAAATAGTTTTATTTCTTCGTCAGGATGATTATTTAGAAAATATAATTAAAATCAGTGTCAGAACCTCTTTAAGATATTTAATAGTAAAACATTCATCACAGATCAATATGGTTATTTACAAAATATTAATAAATAAAAATGTTTCACCAGCATAAATTATTAAGAAATTGTATAGCTTAAAGCTTCAAAGCGGCTGTTCTTGAAACCATTATATCACCTTTGTATAAGGCTTGCCTTGACTATATTCTGACTGTTAGAAGACAAATTCAGTTTAGACAACTTAAGAAGATCGAAGATAGCCAAAGATTGTAAACACATAACAGAAAATCATTTGAAGCAAGTCAAGTAAAAGTCAGATTTTTAATATATCTGATATTTAAGTCATATAACAGAAACATCCGTATACTATCTATAAACCGGGGGTTTACACTAGACTTGCTTCAATTTTTTGTAATAAGACAGATACTGTGTTATTACAGAGAAACCTAGGTTTTACTAGATTTGCTTTAAACCATCTCACGTAATAACGTTTAAAATTTTATCCGAAGAAAACAATCTCTCAAGTCCAATCTCTTAACAATAATATTATAAATTTACATGTGTTACGTCCTACTTAGATATCCGACGTCCAAAAGGGACAGAAGATAAGTACTTGGTGACCTATAATAGGTTCATAGCCAAATATAACCGAAGATAATCAATGCTGGTGTAACAACTTTAGTAATGTTATATATGTGTCGATATTGATGCTTCTCTATGACTTTTAGTTATAAGAACAGATTTTTTTACCACAACTTTTGAAAATTTCGTGCAGTAATATAGTATACAACACATAATATACAATTTCTTTTGAAGACAATTTTGTCAAAAACTAATATGTTTCGAGGAAAAAATATACTTTGTTCAGTTAAGTTATGTAACATAGAAATAAAAACCCCACACGTTCTTCTTTAGAAGCTGGTGAGCCAAGAAAACGACAGCCCTGTCCCGTACTGGAGTCGGTCTGCACTTCGCAGTTTGAAACGCGATCCCTTTTTTACCCCCTTAGGGGTTAGTATACATAAAATCCTATCTTAGTCTAGTGTGTCCAACTAGCACACTTTTTTTTTACTTTGTATAGGCCTGTGTGACTGCAATCTCACCATGGTAGGTGATGATGCGGCCGAAGGTGGTAAGCACACAAAGACTAGAAGGAACTGGCTCTCAAGTGCAGCAGTCGGAACACACCGACAGGAGCTTGGCGACAGATTTCAACTTAAGGGTGGTAGCCAGCCAGGTAGGTACTACAAAGTACCTACCACCGTGCTATGGTTTCCTCACGATGTTTTCCTTCACCAATCTCAAGTTCACTGTAGGATTCGTTACCGGGACCTTCGTCTTGGCATCTGAAAACAGTACCACTGACCTATCACCGCTTTGAACACTGCTCCTACGAATAACAAGCGGTTTTCTTATTTCTTTGTCACAAAACGACATCCCAACACGCCTGTTAAGCCCGGTTTTGACAGGACCAGTTGCTACCAGTATGTGGATTAGGTTTGTTGCAATCAGTTTCAATATGAAACAACCACTAAATAAGTAAAAAATTACAATTTCGAAAATTATTACTTTTTCAATGAAACACTGTTAGCAGAAACCGCCATATTGAGCCGGTTTCAATTTGAAATTTATTGAAACTGATTGCAACAAAGTTATAAGGCAGTTGGCCGTAATGCCAGTCAAAACCAGTCTTTATAAATATGGGTGCGAAAGCTCTACAAAGCACAGTGCGTGTCTACTTCATATCGTGTACTCACGTGGTAGGTCTAGATCTCTGGGCCACTGTAATACTAGCAAGGGAGAGAAACACACTATAAGTTAGACAAAACCTCTATGCGGCAACGACACTTTAATTTTGTAGGATTATTTGTGGAGAACTGAAAATAGTATAGGCTAGATGTGAATTTGACAATCCGTTGTTTACAAAATCTCTTTCTAAGAACATTATACAGGTGTTACAAAATTACCCGTAAAGCCGAAATGAGGTTAAATGGGGCCTTATAACGAGTCCATTCACAATATTTAAGAACCGAAAAATAACGCTGTATAACAAACCTCAAAAAAAAAAAACACTGATGTGCAAACCCTATTTCAGTAAAATTGAAGATTAAACTACGCAGAATGTACCTACATTTCTACCTAATTCGCGGAAAGACAAAAAATCAAAAGACCTAACCTAACAGAACAACCTAAACGAACGCTTACTTTTTCATAATAAACGTCAAATTTATAGAAATATTTTTTTTTCCAACTTGTCATTTTTTGAAGCCAGTACCTGAGTATAATGACATCCTTGTATTGAGGTAGCAAACATTTATGAATGAAAAATAGAAAAACTATTAAAGTAGAAAATTATTAGGTAAAATACATACAAAGTACATAGGCCTTTCTGTTAAATAATCTGGTTCCCTGACATGACAGCATCTAGGGTTGACAAAATTTTTGGCTTTGATAATTAATTATATTTTTTACGGGGTATTTTGTAACACGTTGTATACATTATAAACATTATATTACATAGGTAAAAACACCTGCTACTATATCTTTCAATATTATGGATAGATTACTTGTACAGCTTTTTAATATTAGGAAATGTCCAGCTTATTATGTTGCTGACTGTACCTTTATAATCATTTTAAATTAATACTCTTTTCAGTTCTCCATAAGATAAAAATGTGACGGTATCTCAATAATGTTGCCAGCATACCATAACTCAGGATTAACATTAATTCCAAAAGATTTCACAGATGGTAAGGACATACGACATACTGTCACATTAAAATAATACCATTGTTTAAATGTTACCAAAAAAACCAACCCTATTCTAACCTTATTTGAAAAACATTCTAACCCTTTTTTTATTATTTCATGCCATAATTGAGGTGTAGGAAAGTAAATGTTGTAAAAAAGTAGGTGGGTTTAAAAAAAAACTGAGAAATGATTGTGGACGTTATTGGCCCTGATTCTGTTGTTTACATCTAAACTAATTTTAGTCTCACTGTGTCTCCTTCTAACAAATAATATAAGAAAAGGATGTAAGAAATTTAGTCCTGTCAAATTAGTCCAATGCTTGTTTTCAATATAAAAGTCGCCATCTATCGCGGTTACGTCTAAATACCCGCAAATGATGACGGCAAAGACTAATTTGACAGCTTTAAATATGTTCTATCCTCTTTCAATAATGTTCGTAAGAAAGAGATGTGATGTGACTAAAATTAGTTTAGTGCGATTTACAACAGAATCGGCACAATTGAAACCTCTTTTGATACAACTTCAAAACACCTACCCACTAAAAACTTTTTAATTGGTAAATTGCTTCAAATGACACCTCAAGTGCAAAAAAAACCTTATACCATTGTTTTTCCCATGACTACTATGACAACACTTGATATAAAAGTAATATTTAACTATTAATTTCTATCTGGCAACACTGAAAAACCAATAAAACTAGCCTTGAATCCTACCATTATATTTCTAGCAACATTTTTGTAATGTTAGCAATATTCCTACCATTTTCTTGACTGGCAACAAACCATGGTAGGTTTTCACTACTCAAATAAAATTTTATATTACTTGCATTCTATAACGAATGTATATTGTGTACCCTTTGATTCTATTATGTAGCCTTTCAGGGCTTGGGCTCGGTGTTGCCGGAGCTAATGGACTAAATAATACAATATTATGTAAAATCACTATTATATAATTTTAAAGTTAAATTAGTGTTGTAAGTAAACTAAACTAATATTATTCCATAGAGCATCATGCTACTCACCAAAGAGTAATCTATGCATATTAAAATGAAAATCTATTACAAATTAAAATCTATGCCATATGCATAAAGGATTGTGGACCTAAGCTTTGTAAATGACGGTTTTTACTTCATTTGACACTTATACTGAAAAACCCTGTATAAATATCAGAACATAATAAAATAAGTAATGAGTCACAAAAAAAAACTAGAAACACATAGGTAAACCCAATTTTTAACCAACTTAAAAAAAGGAGAAGGTTCTCAATTCGTCAGTATAATTAAATTTAAATGACGATGAGGATTTATTGATATCTACCTCTTGTCTACTTGCGTACAGAGCTATAGCTTTCTTGTCCAATTTATTCAAAAATAGATGTAAACATCGATTCTTGAATCAACCTGCTTGTAATAATATTATTTTATTTTAAAAACAGTCCTTTTACACGTTTAAAAATCCACACAACCTGTATACATTCCCCATGATAATCCCATTAGATTTAAATTCACAAATCAAATGGTAATATGAAATAAACCAAATATTTGTTTGTACATACCTACTAAGGCGACGATTAGTGGCAGATGTCTTGGGCTCCTCCGTTGACGTGGTCATGGAGGTCTCCATGGGGTTGTCCTCGGCATCGAGAAGCTGGATCTGTGTCTGCCGTACGAAGACACCGTAGTTCTCTTCACACTGGAAATTCAGAGTCAAAGTCAAAGCCAATTATTCAATTTAAATTAGCTTCGTAGCTTTCAGCTTTCAGCACTTATGAAGGTCAAAGCTACTGAAGTTACCACCAGTTCCTAAGTCGGCCTTCAACTGAGAAGAACAAGCAAAACTCAGCAAGGTTACATTTTTTTTTGACAATCTGACTATATTTGCTATTTTTCCCAAAACATTATACATACATACTTTTTTAAATTTAACAAAATAAAATACACAAGCATAAAAACATATAAACAAAAAAAAAACAACTTTAACTTAGGCTCTGATAAGGCACTTATGAACGTTAACTAGAGTGCATGCACCCCTAAATACTCCTTGAATGCACATGCGAACAACATACATGGTCCACTTGAGGGACTATTATTTTTGTGAATATGACAAAAATATATTAAACCACTAGTACTAGGGGCTAGTACTTGAGAAGTGAGAAGGATCCATTCGCAAGTGCCAGGATAACAATAGAAATCAATTGTTATTTTTGAACCACAAGTCAATGGGAAATAAAACGTAAGTAACATAAGTTTGTTTTTTAGAACTTCGATTATTTTTTTATTAAATGGGCTTGCGTTTGGCCACTGACCCAAAGACGAAGCATAAGATAGAACACGCTTACCCAGAAGGATCCTATTCACTCTAGCCTTAAAAGTTCCTATATTGTATGAGTCAGGAAACACAGACCGGGAGCAAGTTCCACTCCCTTGCTGTCCGCATTATAAATGAGGATGCAAATCGCTGTGTCCGTATTTTCAGTATGCCAACAACGTACGGGTGAAACTTTTCCTGCAGTCTTGTGATTTTTAAAGAACTGTATGAGTTAGAAACATAATTCTACTTTTCATGTAATTTCATCTATATCCATCTACCGGACCCTTCACATTTATAATATTAGTAGGTAACAGAAATAGATTTCTCCACTCACCCTAAAGTAAGCATGTCCCCGGACTGTCCCATTATTCTTTCCCTTCGCTTCATCCAAGATAACTCCAATCCATTTGCCAGTCGCAAATGTCGGGTAACCCACGTAAGCGACGGACCCTTTCACGTCCTTCCCGACCACGATCACTCGCTGCCCAAGGGTAAGCAGCTTATCCGACATCTTCACAGCTAATTCATAAAAAAAACTTTGTAAAATTGCGTCGATTTCAGGCCGACGAACCTATCGAAAATTCTATTACCTTTTATAGAAAACTGATGTTGGAAATTGAAAAGTAGTTTGTGAGTTAATTAAATAATAACATGATGTTTTACGATACTGATTATAGGTAAGTTTTGTTTAGTTTATGTGGAAAATTGGCCAAATTTTTTGTAAAGAAAGTGAGTGTTGGTTGATTCAATTCAATTGGATTTTCAAAACGTCAAAGTAGATTTTTATGTCAATGTCAAACAAAGATGTGTCACGTAGGCTGCATTCCGAATTACCGCTGTAATCGCTGTAATCGATTTGAGCGTGCTTAAACCCGTACCGAATTGAATAATGACAGTCAACGATGTCCCGTGAAACGTCATAGATGACGTCATGACATCCGCCATCTTGCGCTCACACCGACCATGCCCTAAACTGATATCACCGTGAGCGCTGTCAAAAGTGACGGCAAAATCTAATAAGATTCTTGGTTTTCTATTTGGCAAAGATACTTTTTATGATTTTATGAGAGAAAAAAAATAAAAAAAGCAGATATTCCTTTTTGCGAGTCAACTCATAAAAGATATAAGGAGTCCTAGCGCATTGATAATTCAGATTTTAATTAAATTCTCAAATGTTCTGTTTTGAATACTGTGAGCGCGATAACGGGCGTTCCGAATTGTTGATAGTTCTCAGCTGTCATAAGCGTGATATCTAATTCGGTACGCAAATTATTGCTGTGATCGCTGTGATCGATATTATCCATTTCGGAATGTACCCGTAGGCTGCATTCCGAATTACTGCTGTAATCGCTGTAATCGATTTGAGCGTGCTTAAACCCGTACCGAATTGAATAATGACAGTTCACGATGTCCCGTGAAACGTCATAGATGACGTCATGACATCCGCCATCTTGCGCTCACACCGACCATGCCCTAAACTGATATCACCGTGAGCGCTGTCAAAAGTGACGGCAAAAATCTAATAAGAATCTTGGTTTTCTATTTGGCAAAGATACTTTTTATGATTTTATGAGAGAAAAATAATAAAAAAGCAGATATTCCTTTTTGCAAGTCAACTTATAAAAGATATAAGGAGTCCTAGTGCATTGATAATTCAGATTTTAATTAAATTCTCAAATGTTCTGTTTTGAATACTGTGAGCGCGATAACGGGCGTTCCGAATTGTTGATAGTTCTCAGCTGTCATAAGCGTGATATCTAATTCGGTACGCAAATTATTGCTGTGATCGCTGTGATCGATATTATCCATTTCGGAATGTACCCATAGAGTGAATATGACTGCGTTTGGTTTTTGCTTATTATAAATCAATAACTTTTTGTACAAGTGATTTAAAATTGATTTAAGACCGGCCGCATACTATAAGAAATTTTCTGTCAGAAAATTTCGGACGCCCGCCGGAAGGCACTTTCCCCATACATTTTGTTCTAGACCCCGCATACTATCCGAAAATTCTGACGTGTCTGACGTCCAAAAATGTATGAGCAAGCGGGCGTCCGAAAATTTCTGACAGAAAATTTCTTATAGTATGCGGCCGGTCTAAAAGTACTATAAAAAAGAGTTTATCCCATAAAGATCAATAAATGTGCATCAAGAGTAATCACGTGTATCGTATCTTTTCGAGTTGTTTCAAAAAGTCCGTGAAAAGTTTTAGTGCAATGGCCACCATTTTACTAAAACATGATTTTTATGGATGCCAAGACAAGAAACTCATATTATATTTAATATCTAAGATTGGTGACTGACTCCTTGTGAAAGTGAACTAGCAAAAATAAGTCCTAATTAGGATTTGGTTGCCAAACTTAAAACTAAGAAGAAGAAAATAACAGTGATAAAAATACTCTGTCTACGTTTACCGGAAATGATGATGGTCATTGAGCTATTATTACTTCGTATAGAGAAGACGCCACACATCACACACAACTATGTTCCGTTCAAGTGAGGCCATCCGGCCACACTTGTTGTAGAACGATGAACGAAACGTATAAGTACCGCGAAAATCACGGTGTTTGCAAGAAAAATACTCCTAAAAGCCTTCTGATAGCGCCACGTGTTTCTACTGTCTGATTAGATGACAAATTATTGTTTCATCGCTAAAGAGAACTTTAGTTGACTGTTCACGACTACACCCTTTAACATGCCTCTATCGTCCCTCGACCCGCACATAACACATTATGCTATGTATGCCTGCCCACTCCAATGTAAATAAAGATCTTATAATTATATTATATACCTACTTTACATAAGCTAAGTTTAGAATAAGAAATTTTATATTGTTTACTTTAAGGTTGTAGGCTATTGTTTATGTACTAGGATGTTTTGTTGTTTGTTATTTTGTAGTTATTGATAGTTTTACATTGTTTTTGTATTAGATATAAGCATTTTTAAATAAAGAATTTTGATAGGGCTCTCGCACGGTATTGCCACTTTTCAACATTGATCCGTTGCCATAGCAACCGATTGTATATTGCTAATAATAATAATATTGCACTGTAATCATTTACAAATCTGACATAGGCATGCGCAAAGATTAAAATTACAATATAAACAGCGCAGTCAGGCCCATACGGCACTCATTTCTCTACGCACTCTCCTTACATGAACAAGTCAGAAAGAGGCAATACTGCAGTACAAGTTTCAAGATTATTTCACCGCACAAATCGAGTTTCATTTCAAGCTGCTCGTACCCGTCCAGACCTCTACTCCTGGTAGGGTTCGTCAACAGCGTTTGGTCCATCGACGTCGGATAGAAAAAAGAAAAATCAAGAATCAGTGCAAGAAGCTTCGGTATTCTTCCGCTTCGGTTCGTCGGGCTTGTTAGCAACGAACATTGGAAGATCGGGGCAGATTGTGCAAGCTGTGGGTTCTCAAGGGCATTGGGATTGGCGCGGTTCGAGGGGCAGGCAACGGCCGCGAACGTTGGGTTCGAGGGGCAAGCCACAGCCACGAACGCAAATCGGTGCCCAGCGGCGAGACTACACGGCGGGTATCATCGAGACTACTGCAGCGTGTGGACGACACGGCGTGTACATCGAGACCACTGCAGCGTGTGAACAACACGGCGGGTATCGTCGTGACCACTGCAGCGAGTGAACAACACAGCCGGTCGAGACTTCGGGTTCACCGAGGAAGAGTGGCGGACACAGTCAAACGTCTTTGTTTCTTACGCGGTGCGCCGCGGCTCACGTCTACCACCTAACGGTGACAAACGGTAGAGTGAGTTAACGCCTGTTGGCGGGAGTAGTGGACCGGACGACACTACCAGTGGTGCCTTTGTCAAGGCGCACTGTACAGTCTGATCGCGCCAGTAAGGTGTGGGTGAAGTAGACGGCCTCTTGAGGGCACGGCTGAGGGTGTGGACGATCCCCCCATACCTGAGCACGCTACTTTCACTCATATCCCTCTGCCGGGCGGTTCCCACCTTTCCAATCCTGCACGTTTCCATTCCTGGGAGAGCGTGTTCCGAAGAACCACTCAAACAGGCTGATAGGGTTGTAGGGACGTTAGGGAGGTAGGAAAATAGGGAAGACGGCATGGAAGATCTCCCCCAGGCGAAGATGAGCACCAGGAGTCAAGCAAGAAGAAACAAGACGCAGTCCAGGGAGGAAGAGGAGTCAGCTCCGGAGAGCAGCATGAGGAGTTCTCAGAAGGAGACTCCTAGCACGGTGCAGAGTGGAAGCACCGAGAACACAGACAGCACGGGTACGGGTACCGAAAGTACAGAGAGATCCGAGCAGTCACGGAAGGACAGAACGTCCAAAACCAAGGAGGTACGCGTGTCAAGGGAAGGTACGGTGGTAAATCGGACCGGGCCACGAAGAGCATCAAATTCGGTGATTTCATCAAGTTCAGCGCAAAGGAGAGCCGCATTAGAAGCACGATTGGAACTCGAGCGAAGCCAGAAAGAGAAGGCAGATGCGGCTGTTGCAATGGCGAAGACCAAGCTGGAATTGATCGAACTTCAGGACGAGGAAGACTCATCGGATGCGAGTGACGTGGACAACAGCGATTACGTATCGGATTGGGTGGAGAAGTCACGACAGAAATCCATTCAACGACAGCGCGAGGGAAACCTCAAGAAAAATGGGATGCCGGCAAAAGGGGACGTGTCAACCCTTGCATCCGCGATCGTGAGCGCGATCAAGAGCGTGAAGGAAAGCAAGCCTGCTCCTGCACCGAAGTACATAAACGAGTTGCATCATTTCGACGGCAACCCGAGAGAGTGGATAGCTTTCAAGGCTATCTATAGAGATACTGAAAAATATTTCTCTGACATCGAGAATGTAGCCAGACTGCGAAGGGCTATCAAAGATCAAGCAAGAGAGTCCGTCAAGTCGCTTCTGTATACCAACACGCATCCTAAGGAAATATTGGAAGCATTGGAAAGAAGATTTGGTCGGCCCACACATCTCATAAAGAGTGAGATAGCAGCTATCAACAAGCTGCCGCCCATGTCCAACGACATAAAGGGCATAGGCATATTTGCCAGCGCAGTGGCGAATAGTGTCAACGTCATCAAGCAAATGAATCGCAAGGATTATTTATACTCAAGCGATTTGTCAGAAAAAATAATTGACAAAATGAACATGAACGTGAAATTCAGATGGTACGAGTACAGATCAAGCAAAGAAGACGAACCCATACTGATTTCACTATCAGAATTCCTCAACAACATTGCGGATCAATTCGAGGCATACGACGTGTCAACTACGGAGTTCGTCAAGAAAAAGAGAGAACCATTCCGCAGTCGACCACTACGCAGTCAGAAGGTCAATACCACCAACTTTGCACAGTCTGACAGCGAGAGCGACACTGAAACTGAAAACAACTACGATAGCGACTCTGAGTTCGAGAGAGAGAGAGCTATTACGTTGAACGAGACACCGGTGAAAGAGAGAGAAGATATTGTCCTCGCAACTACCGGAGGAAAACAACAACCAATCACATGTCTCGTCTGTAAAAAAGAACATGGACTAGTGAAATGTCCTCAATTTCTCAAGGAAACCGTGAAAAATCGATGGGAAATTGTTAAGAAACTAAAGGTGTGTTTCAAGTGCCTGAAATCGAACCACAGACACTCAACATGCAAAGCCAACCCGTGTGGAGAAAATAATTGCACGAGGCAACATCATGCATTACTTCATGAAAAACCTGAAAAAGAAGAACTGAAAATCGCGTCTGTAAACCACCTAAACTCAACAAAGGCATACCTAAAGATCGTTCCTGTGGAGTTATGCGGACCTACCGGTACTAAAACCGTGGCAGCCCTCCTCGACGAAGGATCCACCGTAACATTGTTATTGAACGAGGTTGCCGACGAGATAGGAGCCGACGGACCCACAGAAGTTTTAACAATAGAGGGCATTAGTGGACAGCAAATGAAGACGAACAACTCGCGCCAACTCAAGCTACGTATAAAGGGCCTGTTCGCTAGAAACTACGAAAACTTGAGAGCCTACACTATCAACGAACTCAACCTCACATCGCAATCAGTGCGACAAGACGATATCGCTGGATGTGTCCACCTTTACGACATCCAAGATCAGATCCAATACGAAAGGATGAAACCAGCTATTTTGATTGGCCAAGACAACTGGCACTTGATTGTCACAAGGGAGTTAAAATCAGGAAACAGCAATCAGCCGGTAGCATCATTAACTAGCCTCGGCTGGATACTACATGGATGCAGGTCGGAAGCACCAAAGCCAGTTTCGTTCGTGGGTCACCTACAAAAGAAAAACGAGGACATCGAATGCTTAATCAAGTCACATTTCGACCTTGACTCTTTGGGTATAACACCCAAGAAGCCAGCAAGCGACCCGGAACAACGAGCGCTCGCAATACTTGATAAGACAACGAAACGTCTCTCCGATGGAAGATTCGAATGCGGGTTATTATGGCGAACCGATAATGAAACGATGCCAAACAACCGCGCCAACGCTATGCAACGATTGATAGGTATTGAGAAGAAAATTGCAAAAAATGAAGATTTCAGGAAAAAATACACTGAACAGATTCAAAACCTATTAGCAAGCGGATATGCGGAACCAGCAACGAGTCAACCGACATCATCTCGAACTTGGTATTTACCCCATTTCGCCGTCGTACACCCACAGAAGGGCAAAATGCGCTTAGTATTTGACGCAGCGGCGCGCACAAACGGAAAGAGCCTTAACGACGCATTATTGTCTGGCCCAGACCTACTTCAATCACTATTCGGCGTTTTAATACGTTTTCGAGGCGGACCGATCGCCGTCGCAGCCGATATCAAAGAAATGTTCTTGCGAGTAGGCATGCGCGAAGAAGACAGAGATAGCTTGCGTTTTCTATGGAGAGAAAACGAGACAGACTCCGAACCCCGCGAATACCGAATGAAGTCATTAATTTTCGGTGCAACGTCGTCTCCATGCTCAGCTATCTATGTAAAGGACAGAAATGCCCAGGAATTCAGTCAAGAACAACCGGACGCTGTATATGCTATACAAAGATGTCACTATATGGATGACTACCTACAAAGTTTTCAAACTGTCACCGAAGCCAAAAACACGGCACAACAAGTCGATCGTATCCACCGGGCCGGCGGATTCGTGCTGCGAGGATGGGCATCGAACGACACACAAGCAATTGAAAGCTTCGAGAAGAACTCTCAAACCGATCAGGTCCCATTAGGGCAAGATCAGACTGAGAAAACATTAGGCATGTTATGGAATGTCAAAAAGGATGCAATGCAATACACACTTAACTTGCGAAACACACCTCAGGAGGTGAAAGAAGGAGTCAGACCACCGTCAAAAAGGGAAGTCACCAGTGCGGTGATGTCAGTGTTCGACCCCTTAGGACTAGCCACGCCCGTCCTTATACAAGGAAAAAAGCTTATACAACAACTCTGGCGAGCTGGGACCGACTGGGATGAAAGCATACCCGACACACTCATGGAAGACTGGATGAGGTGGCTCGACAGCCTGGAACATCTGCAACACCTAGACATACCCAGGTGCACTAGCTCGTGCGAAGAGGGAGAACTGCACACGTTCGTGGACGCGAGCGAGAGCTCCTACGCAGCAGCTACATACTGGAAAACCACAGAAAACAACAAAACCAGCGTGAGATTATTAGCAGCAAAAGCTAAAGTAACACCACTGAAACCCACGTCAATACCTAGATTGGAGTTGCAAGCAGCGCTCCTAGGTTGCAGACTGGCGACCAATATTCAAAAAGAAATCCAAACAAAAGTCACAAAGAGATATTTTTGGTCAGACTCGCGCACCGTTTTAGCATGGATAAAAGCCGATCCGCGTACATTCAAACCATTTGTCGCGCACAGGTTGGCAGAAATCGAGGACTCAACCAAACCAACAGAATGGCGGTGGATACCCACCGACGAAAACGTCGCCGACGACGCCACCAGATCAACCCCGAGAAACTTTACCATTCATCATCGTTGGTTCAACGGCCCCGAATTTCTACAATACAACTCTAATCAGTGGCCGGAAGATAAGAGCGACCGCTCCATACCTACCACAGGCGAAGAAAAGTCTAAAATCGTAGCCACCATACGACGGACCGAAATACCTATTCCCGACGTATCGAGGTTTTCTTCGTGGACACGCCTACAACGAGCTACGGCACGATTATTACACAGCGTTGACATATTCAAAGCCAAGGTCAAGGAAAAACCGGAACCCGTCGCCGCCATAAAGAAAACCGTCAAAGACAAATCATGGAGAAAATACGAACGAAAACGTAAACAAACTCCTATCGAACGTGCGCCGACGATTACCACCCGTACCGTACCTTTACCCGTAGAGTACCTACAGTATGCCGAGACACTGCTCGTCAAAGCCATACAACAAGAAAGTTGGGCGAGCGAATTAAAATCGCTACGAAATAACCATGTACCTAACGAAAAAGATTCGCGCCTAAAAAGGCTAACATTGACGCTCAGAAACGACATAATAAGAATCGAAACTCGTATATCATCAGCTGACTGTGTGAGTGACACATACAAGGAACCCATAGTACTAGACGGCAAGCACCCGATTACAAAGTTGCTTATACAACAATATCACTGCGACTACAATCACGCCAATCATAATACAGTTATGAATGAAATACGCCAAAAGTACTACATTACTTCGCTACGAAACACGCTGAAGTCTATAACGCGAGAATGCGATTGGTGCAGAACGCACAAGTACCTACCTATACCGGCCCCCATGGGCGACTTACCACCAGAACGCCTACAACAACATCAACCGCCCTTCACATGCACCGGAGTTGACTATTTTGGCCCTCTTATCATATCAGTAGGCCGCAAACAAGAAAAAAGATGGGTCGCACTCTATACATGCCTAACTACACGCGCAGTGCACTTAGAGATAGTGCCGTCTCTGTCTGCCGACAGTATGATCTTATCACTCCGCCGAATGATAGCACGGCGAGGAGCGCCATCTATAATGTACAGTGATAACGGAACCAACTTTGTAGGCGCTAACAAGGACATGCAAATGGAACTGAAAAAACTGACTGATAAGGCTCAACAGAAAGGCATCAAATGGAAGTTCATACCTGCTGGGGCACCTAACATGGGTGGAGCCTGGGAGCGCTTAGTACGCTCTGTCAAGGTCGCGCTATCTGCCACCTTAAAATCTCGTCAGCCACGTGAAGAAGTCCTGCATACAATATTGTTGGAAGCTGAACACTTAATAAACTCACGTCCACTTACCGACGTCTCATTAGACCCTCAAGACAAAGAAAGTTTGACTCCAAATCACTTCTTAATCGGAAGATCGAGTGGCAACGTGATAATGGGTACATTCGACGACAAAAATCTAATAGGTACAGCCAACTGGAAAACTGTACAAAGATTGACTGATTTGTTTTGGAATCGATGGCTCACCGAATACCTACCTACTATAACACCTAGGTATAGTGCCAACTCCAAGGGATTCACCAACCCAGAAGTCGGAGACATCGTGTTCATCATCGATTCATCATTACCTCGAGGAGTATGGCCGAGAGGGCAGATTACCCATACTTACCCAGGCCCCGATGGCAAAGTTCGAGTAGTAGACGTTAGAACCACAGCTGGAGAGCTACGACGACCCACATCCCGCATAGTGAAGATAGCATGACGTCGTGAAACTCTGTATATGGTGCTCAGAAACTCATCTTCGCACGAGGGGGAGACTGTTCACGACTACACCCTTTAACATGCCTCTATCGTCCCTCGACCCGCACATAACACATTATGCTATGTATGCCTGCCCACTCCAATGTAAATAAAGATCTTATAATTATATTATATACCTACTTTACATAAGCTAAGTTTAGAATAAGAAATTTTATATTGTTTACTTTAAGGTTGTAGGCTATTGTTTATGTACTAGGATGTTTTGTTGTTTGTTATTTTGTAGTTATTGATAGTTTTACATTGTTTTTGTATTAGATATAAGCATTTTTAAATAAAGAATTTTGATAGGGCTCTCGCACGGTATTGCCACTTTTCAACATTGATCCGTTGCCATAGCAACCGATTGTATATTGCTAATAATAATAATATTGCACTGTAATCATTTACAAATCTGACATAGGCATGCGCAAAGATTAAAATTACAATATAAACAGCGCAGTCAGGCCCATACGGCACTCATTTCTCTACGCACTCTCCTTACATGAACAAGTCAGAAAGAGGCAATACTGCAGTACAAGTTTCAAGATTATTTCACCGCACAAATCGAGTTTCATTTCAAGCTGCTCGTACCCGTCCAGACCTCTACTCCTGGTAGGGTTCGTCAACATTGACTGTAAAAAAATGGGACATACCTTTATTGCTTATGATAGCTTCTCTATCATCATCTGCCTGCCCTGTTCCCATTCATTTGGGGTCGGCACAATATGTATGCTTCTTCCATTCGTCTATTCGTCTCTTCTATCCGTCATACTAGCATCCACTCCTTTCTTACCCATGTCAACTTTCACACAATCCATCCATCTCTTTTTTGGTCTTCCTCTTCCCGTATATCCATCTACTTTCATATTCATCACTTTTTTAGTGACGTGGCTTTCATTTCTCCTCATAACATGTCCATACGAGGATAAACGGTTCCCTCTCAACTTTTCAGTCACTGGCGCTACTTTCAAGCTTCCCCTTATGTACTCATTTCTTATCTTATCCATTCTTGTCACTCCACACATCCATCTCAACATCCTCATCTCAGCTGCATGCAATCGTCTTTCATCCATCTTCTTTACTGCCCAGCATTCCGAACCATACATTAAGACAGGTCTTATCACGGACTTATAGATTTTCCCCTTTAGCTTTAAAGGCATCCGTGGATCACATGTTGTTCCTGTTACCTGTCGCCATTTCATCCAACCTGAGCTGATTCTCTGCTTTATATCACGGTCAATATTACCATCGCTCTGCATCTGTGATCCGAGGTACCGAAAGTCGGAGCAGACTGGTACTGACACTCCGTCAAGCACAATAGGGGCGAACGTGGAGAGACCGCCGAAATCGCAGAACATGTGTTCAGTTTTGGTTCTGCTAATTTTCAAGCCAACACTCTCCAACCCTTGCTGCCATTTCACCAGCCTGCTCTGGACCTCAAAACCATTTTCACCGACGAGAACAATGTCATCGGCAAATAGCATACACCAGGGTGCCTCCTCCTGCAGGTGCGACGTCAAGGCATCCATTACAAGCAGGAAGAGATAAGGGCTCAGAGCTGACCCTTGGTGTAAGCCGACAGCCACACTGAAGTTTTCGGTAGAGCCAGCCGCAGACCGGACATATGTACTACACCTACTGTACATCGCTTGGATCAGCTGCAGGTATTTCCCAGGCAAACCTTTCTCTTTCAAAGCCCACCACAAAACCTCCCGGGGAACTCGGTCATATGCCTTCTCAAGATCGACAAACACCATGTGCAGGTTCTTATGTGCCCGTTTGTATTTCTCACATAAAATACGAAGTGCAAATATGGCGTCTGTCGTTCCTCGACCAGGCATAAACCCGAATTGATTTTGGGTGACCTCACTTTCTTCTCTCAATCGACTTTCTATCACTTTCTCCCATACTTTCATACTATGTGACATGAGCTTTATTCCTCGATAGCTATTGCATTCCTGGACATCACCCTTATTTTTGTAGATGGGCACTAGCGAACTGTCGCACCATTCGTTGGGGATTGTCTCTTCATACAATAACTTATTGAAGAACAAAGTCAACCACTTACATCCATCCTCGCCTAGCAACTTCCACACCTCAACTGGTATCCCGTCTGGCCCTACTGCTTTTCCATTCTTCATACCTCGTACTGCCATTCTTACTTCATCCATACTCACTTCCCGAACTAAACCTATATTTATAGGTACATTCCCAAGGACTTTATTCCATTCATTCTCCTCATTCATTAACTTTTTAAAATACACTTTCCATCTTTCTTTCACATCTTCATCCTTCGTTAACACCTGCCCACGCTCGTCTTTAACACACTTTACTTTTGTTATATCTCTTGCATTCTTTTCTCTTGCTTTTGTCAAACGGTACAAGTCTTTTTGGCCTGCAGGACTATCTAGTTTTTTATACAACTCATCGTGGACCTCAGCTCTTGCAATAGCAACCGCTCTTTTTGCTTCCTTATTAAGCCTCTTATATACTTCCTTTTTTGCTTCTTTCATACTGTTATCTCCATCCTCAATACTCTGCCACTCTTTGAATGCTTTCTTCTTTTCTTTCAAAATCGCTTGGACTTTTTCATTCCACCACCATGTATCCCTATCTATCTTGCCTTTTCCACGTGTTTCCCCTAAAATATCCTTCGCTACAGTCCTTATGCAACTTGCCATTTCAACCCAACATTCATTTACCGGTTTCTCTTTCATGTCATCATTCATATCTATCATTTTATCTATCACACGTTCTTT
Source organism: Polyploca ridens (assembly GCA_951394255.1). Taxonomy (NCBI): domain Eukaryota; kingdom Metazoa; phylum Arthropoda; class Insecta; order Lepidoptera; family Drepanidae; genus Polyploca; species Polyploca ridens. Next base: position 3,749,680 of record OX596271.1, on the reverse strand, counting down.
AAATTCTTTCGCACTGTCAGTCTTCTCCAACATACGCCATCTAATTTGAGGAGGGGGCTTATCCTTACTCTTCATAGATCTTATTCTAATAGCTATATCCATAACTAGCAACCTGTGTTGTGCGACTAGATCCTCGCCTGGCAACACTTTGCAGTTTTTAACACAGTTGATATTATTTCTCCTCGTCAGGAAATAGTCAATCTGCGTTGTATGCAAGCCACTTTTATAGGTTATCAGGTGTTGGTTTCTTTTTTGGAACCAGGTGTTCACTACAGCTAGGTCAAAGGCACATGCTGCTTCTAGTAAGGCTTCTCCCTCACTATTTCGGCTCCCAAACCCCCATCCTCCATGGACTCTCTCATAACTTGTACTCATTCTTCCCACATGGCCATTAAAATCACCTCCCACATAAATGTCCTCGTGTGCTGGTACGTTCATCAGCACTGCATCTAGATCATTCCAAAACTTCTCTTTCATACTATCCTCACACCCAGTCTGAGGAGCATATACGCTAATCACATTCCACACCACATTCTCCCACATAATTTTTACCAATATCATTCTATCATTAATCCTCTTTACATCTGTCACGCATTCTTTCAACTTACTATCTAATATAATTCCCACACCATTCCGCTTTCCATCACTTCCACAATAAAACAACTTATATCCGTCACCAATTTCTCTAGCCCCTGGTACCCTTCCACTTCGTTTCCTGCAAGCATGCCACATTCACTCCTCTTCTTTTCATAACATCCGCTAGCTCTCTTCCTCTTCCAGTCAATGCCCCTACATTCCAACTCGCATACCTGATTCTTACTTCCTGGGCTCGCTTCTTACGTCGCACCCGCCCGGTATGGTGCAACAACCCTTGTCCATTTCCCACAGAGGCCGGGTGCTGCCTCTGCGCGTCGCCTGGGGGGTACGCCCTAGCCCGGTCTCTTTCTTTTATCACATATGCCATATTGTAAATAGATTTGGCTTTGATTTTACGGCCGGCCGCCTGCCTGACGCCAACCCTCTTTGGGAATGCTGTTGCGCCAGTGTGTGCGAGCTGATGATTGCACGTGGCCATCTGCATACTCTTTAGTCGCCTCTTACGACACCCTAGAGACGAGTTGGGGTGGTAGTATTCGCCGCCGCTACCACACAGCTTATGATAGCTTCTCTATACGTAGTAATAATAGCTCAGTCATGATGGTTTGAATTCTAAACCTTCATTATCATTTCGACCTACCTATAATGTTTCATTTTCAGGAGTATTTTTTTTTACTACCTGATGGTAAGCGGTCACCGCAGCCTATGGACGCTAGCAATACCGGTATCACAACACAAGCGCGTTGCACACTGTAATAAAAAAAAATTGCGTTGCCCTTTTAGAGGTCTAACGCAGTTGTTGTAGGTCATTGATCGTGTTATAATTATAGGTATTTTATTGCAAAATACTTTTTATATTGTACGTTTTGCTGACGGAACATAAATAAGTAGGTACCTAAGCTTATTTTATACTTACTAACACGTGTTCGAATTGAGGTCGAAGTAGGTATTGCTAGTTGTTGAGTAGCTGATCAATTCAATTATTTACTCCTCTCTTCATTTTAGCTCACAGAAGTAAACAAGGGAACAACAACCTACCTAGGTACTTTGAATAGATAACGACGCATACCTAGGTACCTAAGTAGGTATTTACTTTAAAAAACTACGCTGCAAATAGATTTTTAGCATATTTTTAGGTACCCGTGTCGTGTGAGATAAGTTGAGACCTGGCGCGGTGACGTTACAGTTGCGTGCATGTATACTATACGACATGAAGCATGACTCCCGTATTGTACGAGTAGCGGGATTATTGCTTCGCTTTAAGTACAATACGGGCGCCATCAGGGAAGTGCAGGGGAAGCAGGCGAGAGTCACATCCCACTCGGATCTCAACTAATCACGCACGGGTATTCAAAAGTTGAGATTATATCACCCATATTCTAATATGGGTATGAGAGTACCTTAGCTTTAGGTACCTACTACCGTAAGGTTGATGGCCTTCCGTTGCGTGTGACTCATCTATCATCGATGATGATTTCTTCATAATGACATCACTCATTGGTGTCACAAACTTACTATAGTCCCACAAACTTATCTGGCCCGGTGGTCAAATGAGGAACTAACGACGCCATTTTGAAATGTCAATCATCATTGGTCAAAGAGAATATAAACACTACGTTCATTGGTTGTTAGTTCCACCAAATGCGATATCAGCGACTCTCTCACAGGGCCAGATAAGTTTGTGGGTTCCATGGATTCATAGAACTTTTAAAGATTTTAACAATTATCCCATGCACCCCATTGGAGATCCTATACGTCGTTTAATTTTATTATGCAGTGTTTTTTTTCCTTTTAAATAATAGATGATAATAGTAAAATTATGTTTATTTCCATTTACCCATTGCTTATGCAATTTACTTTTGATATACAGAATGACCTCAGCCATTGCCACGACCTCGCTAAAATGAGGCTGACTATGACTCATACAAAGTTAGAACTTTCCTGCTTCTAAACATGATTCTTATTCCAAAGATATAGAGGTTAATATTGATTGCCGCAACTGTTAAATTATGTTTGTTTCCGGTATACGGTCATTCCTTCCTTGTCAAAGTCCGAGGGATTACTTATCTATAGTTTAAGTACCTCTAAACAAGCTCTAAACTAGGTAGGTATGTTATATTTACCGTTTAATTTAATTAGTAGGTATCTTATCTTTACCTACTATACATTTACGACAACTTTATGAAAATAGAAAATGATGAAGACCAAATAACGTTTTTTCAAGATATGATGACTAGGTAGCTAATTATAGTCTACATGTTCTGATTTAACATTAGGAAATCATGCGTTAGTCATAAATTTATAACAATAGGTATATACTTATACACCGGTTGCCAAGTGTAAACGAATTCATGAAAAGGAATGGAATTTTGCTAGTTGGCGCGAGATCTGCCTACTTTCACTTATGTTTACCACTGTCCAATGAGCGAGCCTTTCCCGTTATAATGGGTGCCAGGTAAATTTCGAAATAACGGGGTTTGAAAGTAAAATACACCACACATACAAAAACATGTTTATTATTATTTCAATCATTACAGCAATTTAAAAATACAATGTCGTAAAAAACAAAAAGCGATTATTACTATTTCGTTCAGCGTTTATTTGCAACTAAAAACGTGAGACGGCGTCGATATAATATATAATATACTTTATACATGGGTGTCGCAAGGCACAGGGCGCGGAAGGCCTATGCGGCCGCGTTATATCTTCTCTGTAGACGTCAGTGCTCTCTAAATACATATTCGATAGGGTTATAATGCGCACGCTCTCATAAATTGAAGACTAATAATGATGTACATGTTACGTGTTTTATTTATTTCCACAGCTTAGAAACCGTGCACCTTTAGTTGCTCGGGCTTAACGAGGCCCGACTTGGTGAGCCACTGGCAAATGTTCTCGCGCTGGTCCCCCTGGAGCTGCAGCACCTCGCCGTATTCCGGGTGCTCCACGACGGTTCCGTTGCACGCGAACTCCTTCTTGCATGCCCGCACAATCTTCTTCAGGTCATATTCTGAGGAGAGGCCTTGCACCGTTGTTAGCGTCTTACGCCCGTTTCGCTGCTGGATCCGGACGTGGACTAGACCATCTTGTACGTCGTCTTCCGAGCTTTTGATAGCATCGGCGAATGGGTCGAATGTGTTGAGATTCTGGATGGACATACGATTGAACGTTCCTTCTCTTTGTTCTATGAAACGCTGCGATACTACGCACGAATACGAATAACTGTCACTGATAACGCGCGGCGTTGTATGCTCGATGACAAACGACCAATTTACGCAAAATCCAAAATGTAATGGCGGACAAGACCGAAAAATAGGAATGTCACGCGGAGGCGGAAATTATCGATCAGAACCATAGACTAACATAAAATGTTCAAATAAAGCGTATTCTACACTTGGTCCTTTTATTAATGTGTTTACCGGTTTTATTATTTTCCTTTTTTTAATCAAAGCTATAGATATTAATTACCCCTTCAGCTTTGCATACAATTTTGGTACATAATCATCATATTGAGCCACATAAAAATTTCCAGCAAGTGGTATTCCCAATTTATATTGCTGTGCAAACTTAGCAATGGAGAATTTTCCCCGTTTATCACCAGAGTTGTTAGGTAATTTTGGTACTTTAGAAAAATCATATTTATCTTGTTGCTTGTAAATTAAAAATATGTATCTGTGTAAGCCAGTGCCTTTCGGTGGGCCCGAACCAATATATTCAGACAAGACTTCACTTTTTTTCATATCTCCTCCAAAAATGTTTCCAACAAGCCAATGATGCCATTCACGGAACTTTGGAGACTCACGACTCGGTGCGTCAGGATCAACCATCGCTAATGTATAGTATTCACTATCCTTGGATGCCCATTGTACTACAGGTTTATCTTTGACTTGCGTTGGTGTTAATTCATTACCGAAATCAACTTTTACACCATTAGGATATTGAATCTCAAGTGACTCTGTAGGAGGCGAAGTCAAAACATCAGGTACAATACAATGCTTTTTAAACGGACCTTGAATATTCGCCATAGATGGTTAAAAACGTTAACTTCTTGAACGCGGAAACAGATGGACAATACACGAAATCCAATTACTGAATATTAATTCGAAATTACTTGAGTTAGTTGAATACCAATTTTGACAGACAACGGTTGCTTAGATACTAACATATTCCGAATTTGGTTTTTTCTATACTATGGTTCATTCCATGGTATAATGGTTCATTCGGTTTGATGTTAAAGCGCTCTACAGATGATTGAATTTAAGGAGGAAACCGCCAAACCGCTTCACTGAAGTAAGTATAGTTTTAATAAGTGACTCACTTGGTGTCAACGTTTGGTACAGTATGAGGCACGAGTCGTGAGCACAGATAGGCAGTAGTGGGGGCAAGCTCGCGCATGTACACTTTTGCCAAATCACAGTATCAATTGACTGACACACAAGAATGCAATAGACGACGAGCATCGACTGACGAACCAATCGTGTGCAGCTCGGCGCTCCCCCCTTCTTCATTCCACCAAAAAGACCTAAAAATTAACTACTGCGCAGGTGTCAATTGGTGCTCAAGACTCGTGCCTCTTACTGTATTCGGTGTTGAAAGATACGTGAAAATAAACAGTATTTTATATAAACAAGTAAAACTACTTTATACCTTTAATTTCTTCTTTTGAGACATACAAGTTTAGAGCTAAGAAGGTTTTCTTACTTTATATTCCGATACTTCTTTTTTTATTCGATTTTAGTCGTTCAAACTATATGTTCGTGCACTTCGTTTCAAGGCATTTTGCCCGTACCTTTGCTCACGGCTCGTACTGTTGCATTTGCTGAGAAGAGCCGGCAATAAAAATTGCAATTAATCTTTTCAAAACAAGCTTATTTCATTCCATACGATTGCATATAATTACTTCGTGAGTAAACAATTCTATTGAATCCAGTCATTTAAGTGTTTAATATCTTTAAAAACGTTCAAAACTGCTATTTAAACGAATACTTGTAGGATATATAGTATATAATAAATCGATCTAGCTATTCTAGCACCATAGAACGTGTACGCGTTCTATAGTACTAGTGAGATTAAATAACAGTAACATTAAATGAGTATTTTTTTATGGTTATTGAAGATGTAATTTTTTTTTTGCAAATAAGTAGCTCTGCAATTTGGTGTTTCGGAACATTGACATACTTGTATTTTTTGTTTATTTGAGTGTCTTCAATCGGTCTATATATACCCCCTTATTCATAATAGCTTTTTAACTAAATCAGTGTAATAGTGTCCTCCGTCTCACTCTTTCGATCACCAAATGTCACGTGTCAGATGAAGACTTCGGAATTTTAGCTAATCAAGGTTTGATAACTTTATTATGAATAAGGGGGTTAGTTTATATCAGGGGTGTAGAATCAAAACTGGCTTCGTCCATCGGGAGTAATGTTACAGAAAGTAAAAAAAAAAACTTCTCATTTTTGTCCACAACAGCTGATTATAAAGCTTGTGGCACTTCTCATAGGGGGACGCCAACAGCTAGGTAGGTAGGGTTCGACTAAATGAAACACTTAATACTTATATTTATTTATGTAACTGTTCTTGCAAGTGCAACGTTACAAGCTCCTACTCTAGGAAAATGATAAATAAATCACTTTTTCTAATGCTATTATATTCAACATAACCTTGGGGCAAAAAAAAAATCTATAAATTGATAAAACTATTGGACGGAACCAGTTTTGATCCCAAGTTGTACTTATAACCACGTTTGATCCCAACTTCCTAGGACTTAACCGAGTTTGATCCCAACCTGTATGGGCAGCCATGACAGTTTTACTTCAAATGGAGCGCTCCTATTGGCTAACGTGGACATAGCGAGTTTTGACTTTATACTGATTTTTTATGGACATAACCAAGTTTGATACTAAACCCATTTTTGAATACTTAATATCTTGGCACTGGGCCATGTTGGATGCTAAACGATTTTCTTCAATGATAAGTAGTCTAGAAATGGAAATTTTGCAATCAAAAAGTCAATTTCACAAAAAAGTGGACGTAGCCAGTTTTGATTCTACACCCCTGCTGGGCTATTACGTATCTTTGGTGGTAATCGTAACGAACACCATTAATTATTTCATACAATGACGCGTACGCGTTATGACGCTACAATGACCATTCGTGGGCCCTGATTGGATGAAATTTATTAATGGTGTTCGTTACGATTACCACCAAAGTTACGCGGTAGAGCCCCTGATATGTTGACTCGTGTGACGCCATTTACAAAAAATAGCGTAATGGTGGCCGAAAAGTATGCCAAAATCTTCAAACCCTTTCGGCTTCAGCTTGGCTTCAACCATGAAGAGACCTTCTAGGTAACGCATTTTATTGCGTTAGCATCTGTACTAAGTCTGTGCATTAGAATAGTATCTATAGTTTAAAAAGTTATTATTTTTATTTATTATCCAGGGAGCAACCTGTACACTTAATAATTAATGTTTTTGGTGTGTTTTTGTAACAGTGAGGCAGAAATCATATCAATTAAAAACCGGTTAGTATAAATTTTACATAGAGCCATCCAGAATATCTATGGTTGAACCGGAAAACAGATAATAAAAAAACCGATACATAATAAAGTACCGTTCTCGATCCACGCCAGATGCCAGCATGCGTTCGGATACGTGGAGTAACGGGATCACCGCAAATATACGGCGTATATAAATCATAATTTTTAAAACTACTCATAAAATTATTTTCAAATACCAAATTATTATAAATAAATAAGAATCTTTTATTAAACAACAATCAATTCTTGAAATATTAATTTTTATGCAATGGTTGTCTTCTTACATGACTTGATAGATGGCGCTACGTGTATTGTACTATGAGCAGATGCCTAAATAGTTGTTTGATCATTTTATTAGGAAAGCTTAGAAGTTTTTGATAATGTTAAAGACAGGGGCGTAGCAAAGTATCAAAGATATGGGGTCCCCGGCCTACAGGGGCCCCCATATGTGTAAGCAAAAATTCGGAAAAATCATTACCCTCAATTTGGGCTGCTCCGCAGTCAGGTAGATATTCCCCAACAGATTTTGATACAAAGCCCGTCTAGAGCAGAGCAAAATTATTGTGTGGACAAATAACAAAAAACTAGCTACACAATAATTCAGATAGTAGTGTACCTATGGTGTTCATGGTGCTATTCCATGCTCATATTTAGGTCTAGAGGTCAAAATTATAAACCCTGGTAATGTTTTGTATGGGCAGTATAATGTATTTGTCCGCAAGACTGTCACGGCAAAGTTTAAACATTTTCTATTCTATATACATGTAGTCCAAAATCTCAATATTTTGCTATTTGATTTGGCATTAAGAATGAGTTTTCTTATGATACCTCTATGCTCAAAACACCTGGCAAACTGTTGATAAATCAAATCAATTTGAACTTTATGTTCACAATTTGACAGGCCAGGTATTTTGAGCATAGAGGTATCTTAATAAAACTCATTACCTACTTTTCCTGTATACTTAATATTGTGTTGTATGAGTTTTATGTATATTGGTACTACTGAACAATCTTATATCTAGTACATATAGCCCATGAGCCAGCAACAGGCAGGATTGCTTGAGAGGAAATTGGTCCGAAAGGACCAATTTCCTCTCAAGCAATAACTCGTGAAAGTAGAGGAAATGACTGACAAAATATACTATCTAGCTCACGGGCTAATAGTATGTAGATTCATACAGCGGCAACCCTAGCAGCATTTTTTGGTGGTGTAAAATCTCAGTAGTATCCCTCTAAATACAGAACATGTAGTATTAGATACACCTCCCAAATATCTAGAATTCTAGATGTATCTATGGGGCCAGCACAGTGGAAGCTGTCTGTCTTAACATAGCATGTTTAGCTAATTTGGGAAATTTAGACTTAGAGATGTTGCCATATCAATTTAGTACATGAATAAAAGGGCACCTTATGAGATCCCTGTGGTATACTGGATGGAATAGTAGGAAAATTTGAAATAATGATGACCGAGTGCCTGACTATGATTATTAATAGGTATATGCTTGTTGATTTCTGCACCCCTATCAATGATGGCGCCCTATATTATTTATAGCTTATTTTAAAAGTAAGAAGGCCCAGGCAGCTGAGTTACTAGGCAGCCAGGCTGCGGCAGGCAGTTGAACATATGGGAACCCGCGCACTAGGCAGTCATGAATTCCAGTCAATATTGCAGCTGGCACAGCCTGGCGCAGCCAGCCGCTTAGGTCATAAAATGATACATGTGTCATATAAAGCATAGGGACATTATATTACATAGATTTATATTTAGCTTATTTCTAATATTTCTTTGTGACACTATTTCCCAAAAACTGGAGAGTGTGATATACATATATACCTATAACTTGATTGTTTCCTGCCATTTGTAAAATGTTTCTCGGTATAAACCGCAAGTTGTTATACAAGTTCTGTTTATGATTATGAGACAAGCTGTTAGCTAATTCTCAACAGACAATTCTACGTTAAAGTAATGACAAAAAACTGAATTATTTTAAAAACTTTTTATCTTTTTACTTTTTGCAATGGCCAACAAATTTTCAGCTGTCAGGGGTTCATGTAATCTCTTTCCCAATTTGTCGTTTTTTAATTGTAAAACAACTTCTTGAGTACTTTTTATTCTTCTCCTCAGGTTCTCAGCACGCTTTTGCTGTTCTAAAATTTCCACAATGCTGTTATAAGAATCTGTGCCGTCAGCATCTTCGATCTTCAGACTTGTATTTCTAGGCTTCACTCTGAAATTAGAGATCGCTTCAAGCTGCAAATCCAGCATTTTATTCTCAATTATAGATGACTTTAATTCATAGTTGATGCACTTTTTTCCATACACTTTTCTATATTCCACAACAACATTCATTAAGTTTTCGCATTTCTCTTCGATTGATGGCTCGTCTATATCTGTGAATATGTGTAATTATTATAACAAGACTATAAATAAACCGCAATGATGCATATGATTCTTTTATCAATCCTTCGATCAATGAAATAGTAAACTTACCCATCGTTCGTTTATAAGGTGGCTACAAATGAAAAATTTGATTAAATAATGATTAAAACACAGTTTTTATAACTTTTTTACTGGATTTGTTGAGAATTATCATCAAAACAATAAACTTTCTGTTGAAAACGAAATTAAATTAGTGAATTTCAAAACATGTCAAATGTCAACCGTTCGTTCTCTTTTTTTTTTTTTTTTTTGGGATTTTATGGCCTGGTTACTAAGACCTTTAAGCCACGACTTTATTATTCCGGAACCACTTTTCAGATTTTGTATTTTCAGTTTTATAATTTTACCACCGTATTTTTAATGTATTTAAATATTGGTTTATAAGTTTTAATGTCTTTTAATAGTTCTTTAAGCGGCGGCGGGCGGGAAGAAAAATCACTATAATTATTTTGCCACACTTCACTTAGTTCACTCGCGAGTACCAATCTGTCAATAAGGAACTTTTGACAGCTGAATATAATGTGGTCCACTGTTCCTTCTTCAACTCCGCAAAATGTACAGACATTGCTTTGAATTATATTTAACTTTGCTAGGTGTGATGGTGCTTTATTATGTCCATAACGTAGTCGGTTTATGGTGGTAATAAAATCACGACTGGCTCTTTGCAGGCTATCATACCATGGCTTTACTGGTAAGTTTTCTTGAATGCTACCGTACCACCGTCCTTTCGTTTCTTGGTCTTTCTTCCACATTTGCTCCCATAACATACTTATAGCTAGCCTTACATTACTCAAATAATCAGTCATAGGTACATACATAGTATCGGAGACATCGAGTGCATTTACTCCTCCGTAAGCGGCTTTGTCGGCCATTTCATTTCCAGTGATTCCTCTATGAGAGGGCACCCACATAAATGAAATTAGTTTCCCTGTATGATAATATTTGTATAACAATTCTTTAATTATGTACAGAATGAAATTAGTTTTAAAGTGAATCTTTAAATAGCTCAATCCTCTTATAAAACTTAAAGAATCTGTTACAATTAGAAAATATTTACAATTATCTACATTTCCAATTTGCAGAAGAGCCTGATATACTGCATAGGCTTCTGCGGTGAATATTGTACAAACATTCTGCAAAAGAAAACTCTGAGAAGAATTTTTTTGAGGATCATACACAGCACAGCGCACATAATCCTTACCCTTACTACCATCTGTATATAAAGTGTAGTAATTATTTTCTGATAAAAATTGCAACATCTCTGAATTATTTGTAATTGAATCTATTACTGTAATTGGGTGCATTATGCTTTTGAACTGGGAAGAATAGCAGGGCCAAGGGCATTGTTTTTTGAGTTTATAGCTGTTGTTTTCAATTTCCAGAAAAATGTGATACAACATTGGGGAGTTACCAATAAGGAGGCTCTCACCAGTTGCTAAAGGACCTGACACATTGATTCTACAAGGTATAATCTTGTTAATAATTTGCATGTTATCAGAGTACAGTAGTTTAAGGCAATACCGTTCGGCAAGTAGGAGACGTCTCAAGATCAGTGGCATAATTTTAGTCTCTACTTCCATGGCCCTTATGGGAGTTGAGCACATTGCACCCGATATTATTCTCAGAGATTTATTCTGCAGGATATCTAATTTTTTGGCATGGTAGCTATTCATATATGCCAAAGAACTATAGTCAAAATGACTTCTCACAATAGCTTTATATAGAATAGACAATATTTTGGGGTCAGCACCCCATGACACTCCAGCCAGACATCTTATTATGTTAATAGCTCTTAAAGCATTTTTAGAAATATACCGAACATGTTCTTCGAAAGTCAGTTTTTGGTCTATGATGATTCCTAAGAATTTCTTTGAATGTACTCTGTTTATAGATTCTCCACAATACGAAATAACACTAGATGGATCATCATCACCAAAAATCATTAAACTGCTTTTTGTAGCATTGATCTTTAAACGTAATCTATCATTATAGTATAGACTCAACTGATTTAATGCTCTATTCATATTATCTATAGCAACTTGCAAGTTCTGACTGCTACTATACAAAACAATGTCATCTGCGAATTGCAAAATATTTACTTCACTAGTATTTACAAATTTACATATTTCACATGTGTACAAATTATATAGTAATGGTGAAAGAGTGGCGCCTTGCATTGTGCCTTTCGATGCACTTCTAGGACCATGTAAGATGTTATTATACTTAACATATAAGGTTCTATCATTTAAATAATTATAGATCCACTGACATAGTAGACCAGGTATACCCACATCAGACATAATGTTGACCAAGATACCTGGGTCGACATTATCAAAAGCTCCTTGGACATCTAAAAATACACAAACAGTGTGTGATTTTAAATTATTTGCACGTTTCAGGTCTGAGATGAGTGACATGAAGCTGTCAGCGCAACTACGCCCACGACGGAAACCATACTGCACATGTGGGATGATACCATTAGCCTCTACAAACCAGTCCAGACGGACTTTAATCATATTTTCGAATAGTTTACCGAGACATGAGGACAAAGATATAGGACGATACGAACTGGACTGTTCTGGAGATTTATCAGGCTTCAGTATGGGGATAACACATTGTGTTTTCCATGATTCAGGGATAATTTGTTTGAGCCATAAAGCATTAAGAATGTCAAGAAAGAGGTGCTGAACAGATGTATGGAGTTCTTTAATTACAATATATGGAAAGTTATCTAGACCTGGACTTGAGTTACGCCTAGATTGTAGACTTGATGTGAATTCATTCCATGTAAATGGTTCCAATAAAAATTTTGAATTGCTATTATTATTGTTACTGTTAAAATAGTTGATTAAGTTACTAGTCTCTTTTAAACCACTATTATCAGACAGTTTATCTAAAAAGGTAGGTATGAACTCATCTTTATGGGATCTAATGCTAGACTTAACACCCTTAAAAATCTTAATCATGTTCCATATTTTGCTTATAGGGGTAGTTCTATTAAAAGTATTGCACAAATCATTCCATCCAGTTGACTTCTGCTCAGAAATGGTTCTCTTTTTTAATGCATCAAGTCTCTTATAATTTATATAGTTATCTATTGTAGAATCATTTCTATACAGTTTCAAAGCATTATAGGATGCTATTACACTTTGTTCGCAAACCTCATTCCACCAAGGTGCTGGAGGTCTGCTAGCAAAGTGGGCAGACTTAGTGAACTTTGGAACAACTATTTGCATAAGGGACTCAAGACGTATACAAAAATCGGTATAGGAAGAGAGTGGGTCTACTTGATTAATTGTAAAATCGCCAAACGCATTTTTTGAAAGTTCATTATATTGGCGCCAATCAGCTCTTTTGTACAAAAATTTATCAATGGGAGGGTTAATTTGGTATTTTTGTATGGATAGGGATATTTCGGTTATAGTTGGATAATGGTAACTTCCCATACAATCATCATGCACAGACCACTCGCATAACGGTGCTAAGCATGCGCTAGCAAAGGTGACGTCAATGGCTGAAGCGTTGGTTCTAGGACGGTTCACTGTAGTGAAACTGCCATCATTTAAGATGCACAAATCACACTCATCTATAACATCATATAAATCTTGTCCGCGGCCCTTAGTAGATAGGCAACCAAATGCAATATGGTGAGCATTAAAATCACCACTTATAAAAATAGGTTTAGGTAGGTCTCGAATTATATTGCGCAGTCTATGCAATCTTATGTGCCCACTGGAAGGAGGACAATATACGCAGAGTATAGTCACACTGCCACGCTCGGTAGATATTGACATAGCTATAGTTTGAATGTCCTCATAGAATGTTGTGTTTAAAATATTATATTTAGTCTCTGGTTTAATTAATATTGCTACACCATTGTGAGGATTCTTAGATGTTCTGGAATGGAGATTATAACCGGGGATTCTAAAATTGTGATGGTCTTTAAACCAAGTTTCATTAAGCAAGCATACATCAATATTTTGTTCTAGCATAAACTTAGTTAATAAGGGCTTTTTACTATTGGCACTTTGGATGTTAAACTGCGCAATCCGTAATTGGGACGTTTTAGGGGGACTTAAATCCATTATGGGGATAAATTTTTAACTAATATTTCTTCAATGAATAATGAAGTAATTGGGGTGGGATCAGACTTATTACCAATCTCTACCAATGTTTTTACTAGGGCCGCTCGTACTTCTTTATTAGCTATAACCTGGGCAATGAAGTCCATAGGGTGATCTTGTGGGTTCAGCGCCTGTGCAGCAGGCTTGTTATTAACATTTTTTTTAACATTTTTCTTTTCAGTATTTACTGGAATATTTACATTATTTACAGGGGGATTTACAAGTTGACTCTTAGACAATGGCAATGCAGGGTATTCGATCGACTTTGTTTGTGCGATACTCGCGTATGTTATTTTACTTTTCTTTTCTTCTATTTTTCTTAATTTAATGGGACATTCTCTTGCTATTGCTAGGTGTGGGCCTTGGCAATTAGCGCAACATATCTCTTTAGGTTTATCACAATCTTTGTAAAAGTGTTCACCAGAGCAGATCGAACACTTCTGTTTGCCATTACATATTTTAGCCGAGTGATTAAATTTCATACATTTGTAACATTGTTGCAGCGGTGGGATATATTCAAATACCCTGTATGAGAATAGATCATATTGTACATTGTCAGGTAAGATATTGGATAAGAAAGTGATACTGACTGTTTGCAGAGGAACTCTGTCCCGTCCTACTTTTTTTGTGAATCGTCGTATACAGATAATTTCGTAAATGGAACTCAACTTAGTGTATAAGTCCTTATTTGAGATATTTGCTGGGACAAATCTTATGATGCCAGTTTTTTCTATTTGGGTAGCCGGTATGTAAGCCTTTACGTTGTACTTTTCTAAGAATGCAGTGTTATTTAAAAAGTTGTTTGCTGTATTGTGTTGTTTGAACATTACTGCTATTTTATTTGCATTCAATCGCTGTATTGCCATCACACCTTTAACATCCGTCGTGAAAATATGATTGAGATATATAGGACTTTTGTTGCCCAATCTATCTTTGTGGTTGATATGCTCAACAAAAACTTTAAACTCTGTTTTATTTGAGTTTTCTGGATACTGTCTTTTATAATTAGGTTTAAAATAAGGCACATAAAGTACATCAGAACGCTCACCGCCACCGCTATCATCATTCACTTCATCAGTCCGAAGCCGCTTGGAGGAGTTGGGCGGGTTGTCCCCGCCCCCCTCATTCCCATCCATTTTATTTTTTTGGTATTAATTAAAAGTGAATTTATTCTTTTACACAATAAAAAAAAAAATTACAAAATGTAATTTCAAATTTTTCCGCGTGCGCTTTTTTCAATTTCCCGCCAAGGAATCCCGTTCGTTCTCCGTTGATTGTCAGTGTTGCCAACAGCACTGGGCCTAATGTCGCCATTTTTCACAGCTTAAGTAGCCTAAAATAGCCGAATTTCAGAGCAGGTAGCCTAAAATAGCCCAAAAGCCACAATAAAGCTATGAATAAAATTAAGATGTTGTTATTAATTAATTTATATACAGGTGTATTTTTTTTCCTAGCCTAGTATGAGCAAATTCTGGACTACTGAGAAAAAAAAACGCTGAAAGGAACCATGAGCTGAATATTGAAGAAACTAAAAAGGGCATTAAAAATATTGTGTTTTCGTAGATATCAAATTTTTTCGATATTCTGCTTCTACGTCACAATACGAACAAAATTATTTATCACAAGTTGCTAAAAGTTATCAAAATTAACTTCTAATTGCTTGTCAGAATACTAGGAGCTGATTCTTTATTATTAAACATAGTGAGTTCTCTGCAAGATCTGCTCCACCTCGTATTTTTTTACTGAAATTTCCAAATGTAGCTTAAAAATACAATAAAGTATAGTGTTCGCTACGTTAGGCGTGTACCGGCGCCGAGTGTGGGCTTGTTAGTTTCTTCAAATCAGTATACATACATACGTGGCATTTGGAGAAAAATACACTCGCGTGAGCACCCGTGCGCGATTTTCACTGCATGTAGCAGATACAGTATGAGGCACGAGTGGTGAGCACAGATAGGTAGTAGTGGGGGCAAGCTCACGCAAATACACTTTTGGCCAAATCACAGGCGTTTTCACCGGGAACGCGGGTGAAACCGCGGGGGACAGGTATATTTCTTACGATTTAGCTCATAAATTGTGATTTGACTTATATTATTACCTTGTCGTTGAGGTAGCCTAAAAGGCGACCAGTCGCCATCCCGAATTTATCGTCGCCAATTTTTGTCCTGAGTAGCCTAAATGGCGATAAATCGCCTACGTTGGCAACACTGTTGATTGTTGTTGTTTGTAATATTCATAGACATAATGTCTATGGTAAGTCTTTTTGGCGGGAACTTGCAGAGTGACGTTGTGTTTTCATTTTAAATTTCATAAATTCGTGTATTTTGGGTTTTATTGCATGTTATCGGTGGTATTTTATCCAATAAAGATCATTCATGTGCACCAGTGAAGTAAAATGAAATGAATGATGTGTATCGTGTCTTTTCAAGTTGTCTCAAAGATTCCGTGAAAAGCTTTAGTACAATGACCACCATTTTTCACGGACTCTTTGAGACAACTTGAAAAGACACGATACACATAATTCATTTCATTTCACTTCACTGTACTAAAATGAAAATGATATTATATAAAATTACACGTATGAAATGGCTGTATGGTTGAAAAAAACCCTCGCCTATCCTTTTATGGATGAATAAACTACTACTGTCTATGGTAATATTCAAATCATATTAAATCCATGATTCAAATCGCCAAAAGGCAGGCAAAGGTTTGAGGCGTAGAGTGAATATGACTAGAGTCCGTTTTGTCGTGGTCAGTTTGAGATAGAGAATGAGCTATATATAGTTATACGATTTTTATACATGTATAGAACTGGTGTTACCATATAATTATTTTTACTCGGCTTTTGGGAAATTATTATTTGAGTTCTATAAAAAGCTTATTTAAAATTTGACATAAATTTAGAATAATAGATGTCCTGGGTTCACACATATAATGCGTCAAATAAATCGTATTATTTCGTGATAAGTATTATTTGTTATTATAGCGGCAATAGAAAATGTCAACTGTCTACTTATTACGGTTCATGAGAACCTCACTGTCAGATAGACGGACTGACAGCGGACGCTTAGAAATAGGGTCCCATTGGCAGCCTTTGGGTAGGGAAGTAAAAAAAAAATTAATTTGTAATCTCCTTCGTATAGCCCCACAAACTTATCTGGCCCCGTGGCCAGGTTTAGTTTAACTTTGACGGCCATTGATTTGGGATTTCATATTTACGATTTATAACGTATTAAAAAAGCTACTTACTAAATCTCGTTCAAACCAATTTTCAGTGGAAGTTTGCATGGTAAATCATATATTTTTTTTAGTTTTATTGTTCTCTTATTTTAGAAGTTACAGACACACATTTTACCATTTTGGAAGTGTCTATCGCACAAACTATTCACATTAGAAAAAAATGATATTTGAAACCTCAATATCATTTTTGAAGACCTATCCATAGATATAAGGATTGAAAAAATGGAAAGGAAAAAATTTTGAGTTTCAGTTCTAAGTATGGGGAACCCTCAAAATGTATTGTTTTTTTTCTATTTTTGTGTGAAAATCTTAATGCGGTTCACAGAATACATCTACTTACCAAGTTTCAACAGTATAGTTCTTATAGTTTCGGAAAAAAGTGGCTGTGACATACGGACGGACAGACAGACATGACGAATCTATATGGGTTCCGTTTTTTGCCATTTGGCTACGGAACCCTAAAAAGAACTTATTATATCTTTCGAAAACAATAGCATAAATGAATGTGATGAAACAATATTTCTTGGCATAAAGTTAGATGATAAAGCAGGATATGTAAGAAAGTTAATCCATTTTTTTGCCTTATGGCGTTTGGTGAACATTGCAGGTGAACATACGGCCATACAGGCAAACCACGGCTATGTATGTTCTGTCATTAGATATGGTATAATCGAGTGGGGAAGTTCATGCCATTTCAATAGAGTATTTATTGCGCAAAAGCAATGCGTGCGAGCAATCTGCAATGTAGATAGTTTGACTTCTAGCAAACCATTATTAAAAAAAAATTATTTGCTGACGGTCCCTTGTTTATACATTTTTGAAATGTGTTTATTTGTTAAAATGCATATGCAGCTATTTGATCGATTTAGTGATGAATGTAGTCTTATAGTAGATTGCCAAACAGATTGAGACTATCAAACATAAGAACAACGCTTTATAGTAACAACTGTTATTCAATGGCTGTAAAAAATTACAATAAATTGCCTGAAAGTATTAGTAATTTACCATTAAATAAATTTAAAATTATATTTAAAAAAATGTTATCATGTGAATGTTTTTATTCAATAAACGTTTAAAAATCTTATAGATATAGTTTATGTTATGTGAATCTTAAATCTGTTTTATTGCTTAATTTATTTTGTGAATGTTAAAACTCAATATATTATAATTTTATTTTCTATTGTATAAAATTTTTACATTGTATTAATCAATTTTGCATACCACTTGCTGGTGAAGAGTGAGCACGTTTATTATTATGACCTTGTGTGTACCACAATTCGAGCGATATAAAAATCATTCATTCATTCACTAGAGTGGGAGACTGAAATTTTATGTTGGCAACACAGATTTGAGAAAAGTTGGCAATACCGAAACGTCTTTGGAATGTCATTATTTATTTCGCGAACTAGTTCGCAAACATTGTAATGACCTTGAAAAACCGACATTCGTGTAGGATAAAATTGCTAGCGCTCTGTCTCGTTTCTTAACGTGTATTTCCAATAAGTGTTTCTCTTTCTGTGTGAATGAGTCAGAAGATATCTCAAGGTCTATAGCTTTCTCTGTTTACGGTTTGAGGCCTTAGATTAAGGATTAGGTAGGTTTGCAGTCAGCGAATGGCGAAGAAGATAGCGATAGTTCGACATATTTACATATAATACAGCTACGTACAATTAATACTGCCATACTTACACTTTTACCCCATTATGTGGGTAAACTGGTATTGGGTATTTAGGTTTTACTACGAGTCGTAATTTATCAATGGTGTGGCAGGTGATATTGTTATAACTTTATAGAAGTCATAATAAAACACGGGATTGATAAAGTATAGTTTAATTAAGACCCTAGACATAATTATACAAAATAAATAGGTGCGTACAGGCTAGAAGATTTTTTTTTGTATCAGTTGTGACTTATCCCGTTTTGACCGCAACCTCCTCAGTTATTGATTGTATATACTGTACTGATAGGTGATGTATTCTGAAGACACAATTAAATACCTAATTATCCTTTGTTTCCATATAAACTCGCAAATTTTCACATTTAGAGAGTAACTCTTAATGTGTAAAATTGAATGGTTGAGCCTTGCGGATCTGAAAGAAAAATACCTATGTTTGATTTCATAATACATGACATATATCGTCGTTATTTGTAAGTTTTTATTTCCGCGTCAGACGAATTCAAAACAATTACTTTTTACGTATCAAACTTACCTATAAATATAACTTTAAATGGTTCTTTATGAAAACTACAAAAAATAAAATACGCTATTTAAAATTCTAAAATTAATAAAGTGGTAAAATTCCTAAAATGCTGGTATCCCCATCAACTTATAATCCGACTATTTACGAATGACACGTAGTACCATAGTTAACCACCCCACAATAATAAGCCTCACACTTTGGTCGGTTAGCACTAAAAACAAATTTGGTTGATCATCGTATTTCGGCGAAATTATCTATTAAATTTGCATGATATTGACAGAAAATACACTTGAGTATAGTAATCCTTTGATTTCCTTACTATATCAGTTTAAAAAATCTACCTACCGATGAAAGGTTATGTTTGGTTAATTTCATTCACTACGGCTTTTACAGCCAATTACACAACAATTCACCATCACTGCACACTAAACAATATCTTTGAGTATATAAAAAAGTCACAAATAACATTCAATTAGGGTTTCAAAGCTCTCATCAACAAAATATCTTTTGGAACCAGAAATTTGCTTGCCATCAACGAGTTCAACGACACCGATTTTGACACTGATGTCAAGAATAGAAACCTATACGCGAGATAGGGACAAAAAAATATGCTTAGTCCTGCTCACACATACACGCTTTGCCATATACGTATCTCGCTTTCGTAATTATTATTATTTTAGTGACATATCTACCTAATCCTTAATCTAAGGTTTGAGGCATACAGCATTCGCTGCTAATTTTGTATTACATCATGCAATATACTGGGTGGAGATTTCGAGATGGCATATTTTCGAAACCTATGTTGGGTTAGTCATGCTGAACAACTTTTACTATGGGACCAACACTGAATTCTCAAAAAAAATTTTTTACTATTCATACATTATGATCGAGCAAGGTTGACATTTACTATGGAAAGTTGAAAAAAATTTATAGAGAATTCAGCATTGGTCCCATAGTAAAAGTTGTTCAGCATGACTAACCCAACATAGGTTTTGAAAATATGCCATCTCGAAATCTCCACCTGTTATTTGTAAGGGTTTTAATGATAAATAAGAAACAAAACATTGAATTAAGTGGGTATTTGATATTTATTCAATTGAATTTGTTTCTCTACTACCTCAATATACATTATAAAATACTAAGTAATAAGACAAACTATCCCGTTTACATCTACGGACTAAATTAATTAGGTAAGTATTTCTTCGTCTTACAATTTAAAAAGATATAAAAGATGTTGGTAGAAAATGTAAAACAGACTATTTACGGCGTTACAATATGAACACAGTTCTTGATCATTTTCATAAACTCTTGTACAGAGACCTGAAATAAAACAAAATATTATAATCTACAAAAATAAACTCTATCCCAGAGTTAAAGATGGTAAAATGATAAATGGCGAAGCGGACGGCTTTATGCGAGTAAGCAAGATGAAAATCAGACCATCGCGCTTGCACGATAACTATTTTCTTTGTTGCCACAGATTCAGATTGAAATAACCTCTAAATCGGTAGAAATATCACAAAATCAAAAATGGATCCATTTCCAAAAAGCACTATTTGTATTACCAGAGTTATCAGTTAACTCACCGCTATAATGAACCGGTTTCATTTAGATAATGATTGAAACTTATTGCAACAAAGTTACATAATATCCCCCGCTGTAATTTTACTGTCGTTTCAATATAAAAAG
Source organism: Polyploca ridens (assembly GCA_951394255.1). NCBI lineage: Eukaryota > Metazoa > Arthropoda > Insecta > Lepidoptera > Drepanidae > Polyploca > Polyploca ridens. The sequence continues at coordinate 3,728,851 of OX596271.1, read as the reverse complement.
TTGCAATAGAAACCGTTGATGTTGATATCGAAAACGGGATAATTCCGTTCACCATTCACTAGTCCCGAATAAAATATTTGTGATTTAAGTCACTTCATTGTAAAATGATTTAGCTACACGTGCAAGGTTGTAGTCAACCTGCTGTTAAAATTTAATATTGGGAATAAACTATGTTGATCCGAAGAAATATTATGTTTTATTTATCAACTTACGAGGCCATCGAAATCCTTGTCAGCATCATCGATCATCTCCTCGATCTCTTCATCAGTCAAATATGTACCAAGAATTTGTGTTACCGATTTCAGATTATCAAAGCTTATATATCCTGAAATAATTACACATATATAAACATTAGCATATGATCCCACAGCGAGTCGTCTAGACGCGGTCGCTGTGTGCAATGATCAAAAGCGCCGCATAGATTACAGTGAACCCAATGATATTATCATAAAGATAAGTTACCTTCATACTGAGCGACGTTCAGTTATTATTGTATAAAGTGAATACGATAGATAATATATAACATATAGTAAGAAAGAGATAGCCATCTGTAGCCAAAACTTAAGGTTCAAATTGGTTCGAAATTAACAGGTATTTTGAGCATAGAGGTATCATAAGAAAATTCCTCATTGTCTGAATTTGTCTGCAACAATTAGCGTGCGCTAGTGCGATATCTACCTCTTGTTTATTATAAAATATTTGTAGTGAACGTTTAAATTTCAAATTAATAATAATAATAATAATAATTTTATTGTTCACAAAAAACGATATTACAGTATTACATGAAGCCCTGTCGTCTGTGCTAGTTATATAATAACTGTGTTACAGGCGACAGTGTCTTCCCCCCTAAAGCTAATAATATTAATATATATGAACAATTGATTGAATAATTTATAAAACAAAAAGAATAGTAATTACAAGATAATAAATAAAATGATAATTTAACATTAATGTGTGTTTGTGTATATGTGTGTGTGTGCGCGTGCATATTTGTGTTGGGTATGTTTGTGTGTGGGGTATGTGCATGTGTGTTTGTGGGGTGTGTGTGTGAGTGTGTATTCAATTTTTATTTTTATTGCAGCCTAACGAAAATGTCTTCTGTTGCAGCGTAATCTAGATCACTAAGCCAATCAATAACTCTCTTTTGAAATTCATGAGAATTACATGGCTTATGTTTTAGTTTCATATTAATTTTATTATACAGAAGCGTGGCATTATAGCTGTAGTGTCTTTTGGCAAATTGGCTTTTACAAATTGGCATAGGAACTCTATGAAGTCTCTTTTTTGAAGGTGGAAGTGCGGGGACATTGATGCGGTGAAACCTTTGTAGACACTGCAGAATATAGAGTTTTCTTACCGATAGAACGTTCGATAATTTATACAGGTCAGTTGTTGGGTGTAAGTAAGGCAGTCTCTTTATTACTTTTAGAAGGCTACGTTGTGCTCTCTCTACTTTAATAAGGTATGTTTTTGCGGCTCCTCCCCATGATCTTATACAATATGTCAGTAAACATTCGGCTAAAGCCTTATATATTCGCATAAGTAGCTCGCCTTGCATATTGTCTCTTAGGCTCTTAAAAACGTAGATAAGTTTACGGATTCGACTTGCTACATTTGTTATTTGCAAACCCCAGGTTAACTTATCATCTAGTATGACACCCAAGTATTTAACTTCATTCGCATTTTGCAGTGAATCACAATTGCAGTTTGACAAGTTATTGGGATTTCTATTACATGGGTAAGTATGCATTTTCAAATTTAGTTTGTGTGGTTTACTAACGTTTGTTTTACAGAATGTAAGGTATTTGGTTTTTCCAATATTCAGTGAAATTAGAACAGTTTTTGTACAGACTTATTAGACGAATAGCGTATACGAGCGTGGTCGGTACTCTAGTCCAATCGTTTTCAAATATTAACCAATAAAATTGCAGCCGGAACCAATAGTCAGGAACTCTGCTGCTCAACAAAATTCTATTACCTAAATTAGACGAGAATCAACTTTGGCCCTTACCAGAATCATTCATATCAAATAGTCTGAAACTCTTCATGATATCACCATCACTGTCTTGTGACATGATTTTCCTCATGATGGCTGTCTCGAAGTTCTCAAAGCTGAGTTTTCCTGTGTCACCCTTATCGACAGCACTGATCATGTGCTGGAGTTCTTCTTTCGTCGGTTCATATCCTATAAGTTTTTATAATATTATGTAAGGCCTTCAGCTATTTTGAATAACTGAATCACAATTAGCAATACGTTGTTATACGTTTTTGACAGAAATAATATATCGATGACATTTTTACATTCTACCTTTGTTTATTTAACCTACAATATCGATATTCTATAATGTTTCTAATTGTATGTTCCAAGGTATGTAATGTTATGTATTCTCGTGAATTAATTATTTATTTATTTCAATAATCTACGATAAATCACAACACCGTACAACACAGTATTAATATCAGAGAACTATAACAGGTTGAGATTTCGAGATTGCATATTTTCGAAACCTATGTTGGGTTAGTCATGCTGAACAACTTTTACTATAGGACAAATACTGAATTCTCAAAAAAAATATATATAGGTTTCGAAAATATGCCATCTCGAAATCTCCACCCAGTATAATAAGACTGTACAGTTGCTAATTTGCTATGTATTGAAATTCACATGTGGATTGCGGACCGCGTAATTAAACTGACCATTACGAAATGATTTATCAATTACCTAGTGCTTTTATAGCTACGCGAAAATCCTCGGCCTTGATCTTCCCTTCTCCGGTATAATCAAGGTGATTGAAGGCTCGGTGCAAATCATCTTTCTGTAAAAAAGCTGTTGAATTAATAATAAGTAGTGGTGGTATGATGCAGCAAAAAGAGAAGATCCACCAGGCTTCATGCCCGGTTTGACCCATCCTGGTAGCGTCACAATCGCGGATATAAATTCTGAGGAAAAAAAAATTCGCTAGCCACCTCTGTATCTCAAGAACAATACGAACTTATTGCAATCAGTTTTAATCAGGGGAGCGATTACGTAACTATGTTCCAATAAGTTTCAATTATTTTCGAATTGAAAACGGTTCAATATATCGGTTTTCTGATAGTTTTTTACGTTCTAATAACTGCAAATAAAAACACCTCCAGATTCAGAGGTTGTTTCAATCTGATTCTGATTGCAATAAAGTTACGTAATCCACGTACAGATTCAATTTGAAAAAACATCGTAATCAATAGAAGTATTACAAAAATGAGTTGCTAATACACTATTAACGCGAAATTCCGGCCACACCCTCAGTAAGGCACTTGAACATTACCTGTTCTTCAGTCAATATTAATTTAGCTTTAACGTCTTTAAATTCTGGAATGCGCTGTAATTCTTCAATATCTTTGTCGGAAAATTCAGCAGTACACGATAAGTTAATGTCGACCATTGTTCTTTTGGAAGCAATCTATGAAGCTACGATATGACTGGCCAAATGTTGATCAAACTATCCTTGACAACGTGTAACCATAGTGAGATTAAAGAATGGAAGTTTCATACCGCGCACCAAAGTGGGGGATAACCCCCAGAGTAAGGAATTACTCAGCCAGCACACAGAAATTAATGGAATATTTAGGCTGGTATTATCCTGATATCCAGGAGACGCAGTTCTTAGCAGCAGAGCAAGAGAGATAGAGAGAGTCGTGACGAATAACGGCAGGTTGTCTTTTGTAATTATTTTTGAGGGCGAAGCCAAGCAAGTCGAAGAAAAAACGATTCCTAGAAGTTATTTTTTGCAGTCTCTAGCCATGATCTCTAACTTGATAATTTCAGATTTTTTTTTTTACTCCGTCGCGTCCTGTTAGCACCAAACATTTTGTATGGTCAATTCAATGGTGTGGATTGACCTTTACTGATAATTTTAGCATATGTTTAGCATATAAAAAATATAAACCTGTTCATCAGTTAGCATTAATCTGGCACAAACAGTTTTTTCTTTTTGTTCTGGCTCTTCCTCTCCAACTAGTTCTATTTCACCAAAACTTTCCTCAGGATTCATTTTTGCAAAATATCTGTAAATATTCTCGCCGATGATAAAGAGATATTTCGAAATTTGTGAAAGAACTAAATATTTTTCTGTCAGCCTGTCTGCTGTCACGCTCCGTATCGTTTGGCATATTTTGTCGTATCGTATACCATGTCAGCATAAATCTATGCATGCCAGTCTCAGATTCCAAGAAAAATGTATGCAGTCTTTCATAAAATTAAGTTCGTTTTGACGAAACGATGGCTTGTATGGAGGTGCAAGGTGGATGACACCTCCATTTAAAAGGGAAGATCCTCCGCCAGCCTGGGTTATCGTGCCTGGGGACCGCGGTCCAACTGTACATGTCGGACAGCCCCTTTTTTGTCGAACTACTGAGATTTTATACAGTGGCCACCTTGCCCACCGTTAGGTATACATGTCGTAAGCGCGATGCAGGATGTAGTGGCTTTGTGGGCGCGATGCAGGATAATATGGCGCCACGTCATCTATCTTTCCGTGTGTGAACTATCTCAGTGTTGATGGCTGATAGATGTCGCTACAGCTTGAAAAAGGTAGACTTTGTTATTGTGACAAAAAATAACTTCGAGCCCGCCAGTTATGACTGGTATTGTTACCTTAGATTACCGTAGGTAATCTGAGATTCTTACAAAAAGAAAGAACAAGTTTATATCATTTAGTCTGTATACCACGGACCTTGGCGTGGTTGGTTAAGATTCTACCTATCACACCGCAGGTTCGTGAGTTAGATTGGGAACTACACCTAGGACATGGAGGACATGCATTAGTGTGCCACAGGCATATAAGAAGAAGTATATGTCTGTGATTTATGAATAATTTTATTTATTTTAATTCTCGAGTCACTTGTAAACTCGACTACACGAAACTTTATAATATTTAAGCTGAAACGGGAGATTTGGTGGATGCGGTGGATATATCAGCATGAGGCGCGAAATTTGACTTCTTTCAAGTTTATATTGTTTTTTTACCTTCGTGGCTAAATATTTCAGTGATTAGCGACCGTAGTAGATCATTTGGCATGTTGTGGAATTAATACTTTTAAAAGTAAAATAGTCAGTTTTGCGATTTTTATAGGAACGTTCGAATATGGCTCATATTATACAAAAAACATTATAATGTGCCAAATCATTTACACTATTTAGCTATATAATTCTGCGAAGGTAAAAATAAAAAAAACTTGAAATAATCATATTTACGCGTCCTGCTGATATTACACCTAAATAATGTTTTTCTTTGTATCGTAATGTATATGTTAATGTATATGTTTAGTTACCTTGTATATGTGTTATCTTCATTGAGTATTTAGTAAAGTTATCTTTTACCTACTCTTTTTGTAGGTTTTATTTCACGTTTTATTTAATGCACACATTTATGATATATATATAAACTTTAGTCGATTTTTTTTCCAATCAAATCGATTTTTCTCATGTCACTCAAAACGCATCACTTCACCCACCCGCCGCCATATTTTTGTTTTGTTAAATTGAGGTTATCTTTCTACAAACGGGCGAAGACGCCGCCTTTGTTTTTACCGAAAATTAGCTGAAAACACATATAACATGAAGTTAGTCAGATTTTTAATGAAACTCAGTCACGAGACAGTAACAATTGAGCTGAAAAACGGAAGTGTAGTGCATGGAACCATCACCGGCGTCGATGTCGCCATGAACACCCATCTCAAAGCTGTGAAAGTGACGTTGAAAAATAAGGAGGAGTTGCAGTTGGAGACCTTGAGTATACGTGGGAATAATATCAGATACTACTTGCTACCCGACAGTCTTCCCTTAGAAACATTGTTGATAGACGATGCGCCGAAAGGTCGCGGCAAACGCGAAGGATTCCCGAGAGGAGGCGGTGGTGGCGCGCGAGGAGGCCGTGGCAGAGGTGGCAGAGGCCGTGGAGGACCTAGAGGTGGCCGTGGAGGCCGAGGCCGTGGGCGCCGATAAGCTAATTTATAATATAAGTTCCATTCTAAGTTTCGTGATTACATATAAGTAATAAGAGGTTATGTGGTTTTATTCCTTTCTTAAACATCAGTGACTGTTCTATGTACAATGTACGAGACCAGTAATTGCTAATTCCAGCCCCTAAGGCTACTTTCTGACCCAGTAAATAAACTTAATTATTCTTTGGTGTCAACTTTTCCCGATAATCATTAGAACATGATTATTCATTGTGACAATTTCTAGAGAACATGTTGAATTATTTGAGATAATAAGTATACATGAGATCCAATTCTCTCAATTTATCAAGTGATGAGCATGATAAAAGAATTCTGTTTAAATATTCTTGAAAAGAAATCATCATTGGGTTTTCTGATGTGTGGTATGAAGTGTAACTGATGTATTTCAATTCCAAATGTACACTATTAGTCAATAAATTGTGATTGATACAAAATAGTTTTGCTTTATTCCAATAATACATTTATTTATTTACAACAAATATGTACAAAGTACAATCTATATAGAAAACCACGAGTCTGCTGCAGCAAGGTTCCCAGAAGGCTGGCAGTGTTTCCTCTTTGAATAGCCAAGCTGATAAAAAAGCTCCCCGCCCATTGGTCTCTGGAGGCCTCTTATTAGTTTTGAAGACCAAGTGCAAGCTAAACAGCGAGCTTCAGAACCCCATGGTCATGGGACTGAAAAAAAAAACAATAATTATTTATACCTAATTGCTTATAAATTCTCCAGTATGAGGTTTATGCAAATACTGTACCTGTCTGTTAGCCCTTTGGTCAGAAGTTAAAATATAACTATTGATTTCTATGATTATAAAAACTGGATCAGCCTAACTGATGCCCGAGAGGTTAAGTATTATAATATGTTGTGCTGGTTGGCGTGGAGGTTAGACAGACTGCGACAAAAAATGGTTTTGCATCAACATTCTACACAGAATATCCTTATTTGTCTGTAACTCATGTTTTGAGCTACAGAAGAACTTTGCTAATGTAATTTGTCTTCATAGTGTTGTCTGAATCTATACTAATTAAAATAAAGCTGGATAGTTTGTTTGAATGTGCTAATCCCCGAAACTATCAGACCAGATTAAAAAAAGTTCACTAAGGAAGCTGTTCCCGTGTGCTATAGATAGGCTACTTTTCAAGCCGGGAAAGCATGAAAAACTGCAGGAGACTGTTAGTCATTCATACTCATTATTTATATTAGTGCTTTATGTGATCTAGACATAGGGGTTATAGAATTTTTAGAATTCCCGCTTCCAGATTCGGACGATTCGACGCGGGCAAGTGTGCAAGCTTTCATAAGATTTCATATACAGAATTCTAAAATTCGTTTTGTTCGACTCTGATAAGTGTGCATTCACCTTTAGGCGATAGCCTACTGAACATTTTTTGCAATTCTCTCATACGAAACATCCTTGCTCATCAGGGTTGGATTCAGACCCTCAGAAAATTATTGTCTATGGAAAATAAAATTATACTACTTGTCAAAAATAATACTACGTTTCGCGTTTTTCGTCCAGTTTGTTATGAATTTAAATAAAAATACATTTGGAAGGAAAGTTTAGTTTTATTGTTATTGTACAAATCAACCAAATTTAGGCATGTAGATGTTTATTTCAGCCAATTCGTCAATCGGAACTTCGTCTTTGGCATTGACACGACATAGCATGTCCTCAGATGAAATAAATTAAATACACATTAGGTACATTTACTTTCTTTCACAGCATCGCATGAAAGTATCAGGAGTCAATAGAGCGATTTACTACAACTAAAACAACGATTACAAATTTATTTCGTAATTAAAGTAATATTTTTTAATTTATTCAACCAATAACAGTAGCAATCGACCTAAAGGTAAAATTATGGTATTTTCGCGTAGTATAATGGCATTACGATACTACATACTACACATCACAAAATTATGGTACAAATAGTATAATTATACTACGAAATCCAACCCTGTTGCTCATACTTGAGTCTCATACAAACAAAGACAGACAAAGAATATTCTAAGGTCCATGCGTCCGTGGCCTATGGGCTATGATCAGCGTTGCCAGATTTTTTTTCAGGCAAATCGGGATTTTGTAACCTCTTGAGTAAAAAAAGCGGGATTCTGTCGCCGAAAGCGGGACATACTAAAAAAACCGGCCAAGTGCGAGTCGGACTCGCGCACCGAGTAGGTTCCGTAGGTTCCGTAGAAACTTGTAGGTATGTAAATAGTTCATTGATCACGGGAATCGAGTCTCGAAGATTGTCCCTTTTCTTTCGATGAATAGGTTCTAATATTATCACAAAAATAAATGTGATATTACTACACGCTTTTCGGATTTCTTCCTTTACTTGTGCTGCATAGAATTGCTTCTTGCCTTGATTCTAGGTCAACGGGGAGTGCCCCATAGGTTTTGAATCCCTTGCGAGCGTCAAAATATGCGGCATATATCTTTTAATTGCGCATTACGGTGACTCAGAAGTCTGATTTTTGTATGTCACAGTGACAGTGACAGTACACATTGGCGCGGTTCTCCTTAAACACTACTCCGGTGTTCACGGGCAAGCTGGTGCCATTTTCTGTGCAGTGGTGTCTATACAGTGTTATAATTTGCCACTAATACGTCTAATGATGATTTCTCAGTCGAGTAATCCTTGAAAAGCGGGACTGAGCCTGTCCCGCGCGGGACATTTAATTTTGGGCTAAAAATCGGGACGTCCCGCCAAAATCGGGACGTCTGGCAACGCTGGCTATGATACATCGGGAAATCTTAATAAATTAAAATGAAGATAGATGGCGCTACTTGGGCAGTGGCGCTGCTACTAAATATTTAAGCTAGCAGTATTAAAAAAAACAGTCGTTATTTTATATTGCTTTTTTTTACTATTTTTGCATACACGAAATTAGCTGTTTCTTAATCTATGTTTGCATACATACCTATAAACTTTCAAAACTTGAATAAAAAAACAGGATCTAATTTGATACTTAGGTCCTACATATGGAACCTCATTCAACAGATCATGACTGTCTAAAATATAAAAATAAACAATAGTTTGACAATTTGTCACTATTCCGCTTATTTCAAATATTAAATTCAGGTAAAAAATTAAAAATTATAAAGATGTATTCTAGATTTTAACTGAACAAAATAGTGAAAAAAAAGGGAGTTCAAATTGTAAGTATTGATTGACCTTTTAATTTTGCTGAGGTACAAGTTTTCAATAACAGATGATCAGAATCACAGTGGAAGTAAGAAGAACAATCCCCACGAAAGAAAAGACCTTAGACTACCATACAGGTTTCAATTAATAGCTAGGTAAGTAGAATTAGAGATTTCAAGCTTGCAGGATGCTTGCAGGGTTCCACAGCATACCTAATTGATAGGCGCAACGCTAGCTAACATTTTAATCCAATAGACACGCTACACAAATCTTATATACAATGTTACTCTAGAAAATTCACAAGTGCCTGCGAAGGTCTAAGATTTTAATAATTGATTTTGTATGAAGAGCAGCGCCTCTGGTGGACAGATTTGGTGTACAGTATTTCACAAAAAAAAAACTACTTCGATTGATCCCGTTTTTAGGACTTTTTTATATTTAATATATAATATCTTTTTAATCTTTATTTACAACAAATATGTACAAAATACAATCTATATATAGAAAATTTCCTCAAGCCTGCCGCTGCTTCCGATTAACGGCAAGGTTCCCAGAAGGCTGGCAGCGTTTCCTCTGGATAGCCAAACTGACGCGTTGGCGGAAAAAGCTCCCCGCCCGCTGTTCTCCGGAGGTCTCGATCAATTTTGATGACATTATTAAAAATTATTAAAAAGAAATGTTTTATTAAAAATATTTATGTAGCATAATTCTACAGCAATAAAGTACCTATATAAAAAATAATCATCATCAGCCTATATTGGCCCTGATTCTCTTGAGCACTGCTGAGCACAGGCCTCCTTTCACAAACGAAGGTGAGAGGGAATGGGCAGATAAGTACTCTACCACGCGTGCCTACTGCGGCGAGGTGGAGGTAGGCTAGTGTCAACCTACTGTTGAGTTTTCAAGCCGCATAGTAGGCCTCCAACTAAGTAGCATAACGACTATCACAATTAAGTGATAACCGGGACCAACGGCTTTACGTGCCCTCCGAAGCACGGAAAGGCTCGATTTGAAATACCACTAGGCGGTCACCCATCCAGGTGACTGCGACGGTGGTAGTATTACTTTGCCGATCGATTAAGAACGGCTAATCATGCAACACCACGAGCGCTTTTAAAACTTATTTTGATCATCGCATATATATTCCTATATTGTCTGGTGCCCAGCTCTAAAAAGTGACTTAGAACCTCTAGATACTTTACGCTAATGATGGTACCTACCCGTAGAAGTATTACCATGGGTAATACGTGGTACGGGTAGTACATAGGTACAGTAGTACTCAACTGATAAGGCGCGTCGTGAATCTTCGTTCACACAGAAAAGAAAGTATGGCCCCGAAGATTAATGAAAGAATGCTTAAAACTTACAATCAACCTTAGATCACTACTATAAGGTTCATAATACAGTGCAGCTGTTAGTTCCGTCTCACTCGCGCGTGAGGCCCCTCCGCACAGCGCGCGCTAACATGGCGGCAGCTGCCGACCAATAGCTTTTCTCGCGCTTTGAAAATGTATCTTCTGCGCAGGTACATCGGAAGCCATATCAGTTGGGTACTACTGTATTGCTTCTACTTAATGTAGTAAAGCTAGCGGCCTGAAAATATCTATTTGTAACATGACTGTAAATTTTACATTATCAAATAATATTAGACACGTCTTTATTCTTTTGTTAATCAAACAAAAAAATACGAAAATATGGTGCTGAAGTTCCGCGTGACGTCACGCGATGGTACACTTTTCACAAACAAGTGACGTCACGACCCACTCCCGAACTTTGACGCGCTTTATCTTTGTCAATTTTTATTGATTTGATAAAGCAAAAATACCCATATTTTTTTATAATCTAACTGACGGATTAGAATTATGATTTTGTTGCAGGCCGTATCCCTGTTACTCACAAAGTTTACTATGAAAGCTACAAACCAATCCACAATTTCTGGCAATGGCCGGCGCTTGAACAAAAACGACATGCACAGTGTGTACTCTCCGAACTTGGAAACCAAGGACGACAATATAGTCGATGTGATGATGATGATCATGGATGACGACGGACCGAAGCCCATGAGGAATTTGAGGCCTACACAGGTAATTATTACTGATTTTAATATGAAAAGTTACCACAGATATAGATAACTAGATAACGCAAGTAAAGTCTGTCAATAAAATCTGTAAAGAAAGAAAAGAAAAGAAAGAAAAACATTTTATTTTTGCGCGCCATTTGACGCAGACATTAAATAACATAATTAAAAACAAGAAAAAAAATACACACAAAATACACACTCTTATATCTTTACATTAAATAATTATGATGATGCCAACCTATCAAAATAGCCATTTAATTTTATACCTACTCTAATTTTATGTTGCCTGTATGAAAAACTAGCGTGCCATTTTTTGAATACGTACAATTTCGGCACAACCACTAATTGGTAACGAAAAACCAACTCTAGATACGTGCCTACGACTACATACTATGACGTCACTAGCACTATTTAGCGACGGGAAAAACCAAATCAATTCAAGTGAACCGATGCAATGTGTGCGCTAAAGTGGGGCACTAAATCTGGCACGCAAAGTAGGTGCTCTTGCGTTATCTAGTATATCTATATCTGTGAATGTTACACTAAAGTTGTGTTAAGTCTCCGATGGTATGGGCTTCTTAAGTTGCTATCATAAGTGACGTTTCAGTATGTGGTCATTAATTGGCAACCAAGCTAACGATCCTCCTGATGGTAAGCGGTTACCGTAGGATATAGACGCTTGGAACACCAGGCTATTAGTTCCTATAGTATAGGAAGAAGGAATACTTCGTGATGAATCCGTAAAACAGTCGTAAGGTAAGGGGCACGAGTCGTGAGCACAGATTGACAGCTGCGCAGTAGTTAATTTTTCGGTCTGTTTGGCGGAATGAAGAAGGGGGGAGCGCCGAGCTGCACGCGATTGGTTCGTCAGTCGATGCTCGTCGTCTATTGGATTCTCGCGTGTCATTTGGCTACTGTGATTTGGTCAAAAGTGTATATGCGCGAGCTTGCCCCCACTACTGCCTATCTGTGCTCACCACTCGTGGTACCATCTGTACTTTGAAGTACCCACCTGACTCGGTACTACCCTCGAGTTAAAAATCTGTCACCTTTCACCTACCGGGTGTGTTCCTTCACCTGCATTTGAGAGCCAGTCTTCTACGCTGCTTTCTTTCGACTATTTTATCACTGACCATTCTAAGATTATGGTCAAACAAAGCTTTCCATCATCAGCCTATAATGGTCCCACTGCTGAGCACAGGACTCCTTTCACAAATGAGGGTGAAAGAGAATGGGCAATATTCCACCACGCGTGCCTACTGCGGGTCGTTGGAGGTAGGCTAGTGGTCAACCTACTGTTGGAGTTTTCAAGCCGCCTAGTAGGCCTCCAACTAGCTTAACGACTATAACCGGGACCAACTGTTAAACGTGCCTTCCGAATCACGCAAACGCTCGTTCGCGGTCACACATCCAGGTAGCGACCACACCGGTGGTAACTTAACTTTGCCGATCGATTAAGGCTTAGCTTTCCAAACTTAAATAAGTTCTTTGTTAAAAAATATTTTTTATACAAGCCTTTTTTGAGTGACTGTACTTTTGGTTGACTGTATATGCATTGTCATCCAATATACTAATGTATACCAAATATCAAGTCAATCCGACCACTGGGAGTGGGTGAAGTTCCACCTGCAAGATTCCACCCGAACAAACATACATACATACATTGCAAGTTAAATAAAAGCTTGTAAAAGCGGCTGAATAGAGTCGGAGGAAATAGCCAATGTTTAATTCGCAGAAAAAACGCAACGGCGCCGATCAGTTCTATGTGGAACATCAGGAGGAGTATGAGTCGAGGGGCAGAGAAGCTGACAAAGTGACCAGGGTGACAGACCATAATAACGCTTGCCCGAAGATGTATGACGAATTGAATAAGCGAAAATCTATAGCTAACGTTAGTTTTAATTTTGGTTTCACGGGCTATTTTAAAGTCCGGGTTCTTTTAGAATATCGAGAAATCCAATTCCGCAACTAGTCAGTGATTTTGCACTGATTAATAACAGTACCTACCAATCATTGCATCTAAATGTTTAGTGTATCCTTCACTTAGCTAATCAGTGCGCATTGCCGGTGGTGGGGAATTGGCGGAGTAGATTTAAAATAAGTTTTTGTTAAAAAATATTTTTAATACAACTTTTTCTGTTGACTGTACTTTTTGTTTTGTTGACTTTTCTTGCATTGTCTTCCAATATAACTAATGTATAAGTCAATCCGGCCACTGGAAGTGGTTGAAATTCGACTTGCAAGATTTGACCCAAATTGCAAATTAAAAAAAGCTTTTTTATACATCGGAGTCGGTATATAAGTATACTGCCCGCCTGATGGTAAGCGGTTACCGTAGCCATATGAACGCTTGCAACACACGAGGCATAACTCACGCGTTACCGACCCTTCCCCCCTTCCCGATCAGCTTGTACAGTAATCGGCATGAGTCGTGAGCACAAAGACACCTGCGCAGTAGTAAATTTTTCGGTCTGTTTGGCGGAATGAAGAAGGGGGGAGCGCCGAGCTGCTTACGATTAGTTCATCAGTCGATGCTCCTCGTCTATTGTATTCTTGCGTGTCATTTGGCTACTGTGACTTGGCCAAAAGTGTACATGCGCGAGCTTGCCCCCACTACTGCCTATCTGTGCTCACGACTCGTGCCTCTTACTGTAACAAAATGGACGTTGACGTAGTATTGCTGTTCATAGGTGAAAAGTCACTTGCCTACCACCAGGTGGCCTGCCTGCCTGCCTACCTCCTCGTCAAACTTCTTCCATTTCGATTTTTTAGATAAAAGCAATAGACCCAAGACCGACGCCTCAAAAGCAAACATACGAACATAAAGATCAGTCGGGCCGATCCAAGATGTTCATAGTAGTAGAGAGGGCCAATCTACGGCCCAGACATCGACGGAGCGCCATCGGACCGATGCGTAACGACTCCAGGTCTAGGGTGACCAAGTGTAAATCTAGGAGTTGTCAGCATAGGTGGGTATTAGCACAGATTACTATACAGATAAACAGCTCCTAAGAACGCGAAATGGTAGGTACTTCACTACATGCGCAGCGATGTGTGCGTGAGCGCTCACCGACGGGTTCACGTACGAGAGCCGAGAAGTCGCTTCGGGTGTTTCCGGCGAACCCGAGGGTCCGAGAGTCGGGGGCGACTCGCGACCGAGTGGCACGCCTCGATACCTACTTCGCTTGCAGTACGTCGTCGCTCGCTGCTCGTTAGCGCGATACTTTGTTTTTAATAATTTTAAGAACAACTTACAAACAAAATGATTATTTATTGCAGTGCGTTTATAAATAATTCCAGGAGGAATATAAATATATCCAATAATTTATCCAAATGAAGTAATTTTCTTACTAGGTAGGTATGTAGGTACGAGTAATATTTTTAGTGGTGGGCGAAATTGGACTCATGTCATCTAGACACGTGGTAGCGTGTCAAGCCAAGTTCAAGATATCTTTTACTTAATGCATATATTACAATACTTTTATGTATTTCAACTGTTATAATTTAGGTACATTATATAATAATGTAGACACTGTTATTGTAGGTTTTCAAGTGTGTGATAATGACATTATTTTCATTGTTCACAATGGTTGTAATAATGATTAGGTACAGTTGGACATTATATAAAACGTTAATAATAACATTCATATGTGCAATAAAGGAATTTCATTCTAATTCAATAAATTTATCCAATGTTAAAAAAACATCTAATACAAATTTGCCCTCATTACTTTCGAGTAAGAGTTCATATTAGTGTGATCAAAACGCCATTATTTGTGTCATCTTGGTATTGTAGTAGTTTTGGAGTTTGGGTAGTGGAATTCTTCAATGGGAAATTGGGAACTAGCAAATTCCACGAGTTTGGGCGAGCGTGTCGTAAGACTAGTCTCGTTGTAAGTCTAAACTTGACGCCGCGATGATAACGTGCAAAGCGGTTAGGCTCGGCTTGCCTAGCGTAGACGCACCTCTATAAATTATACTTATAATTTATAATTATTAAAAAAATTACCCAGCTTTCTAATTAAATGTATTTCCTAGTGTGACAGCCCTACAAGAATAGGCTAATATAATAGACGTTTGTAAGGAGCTGTTGCTCTGTATAATATAATCCTCTGTGGTATTAGTTAGTGTACGGTGGACTTTTTATCCGAGTCTTGTTTATTTCAAATGCGTATGGATGTGTATGGAAAGTCCGCAATAGGCAAGATGACAAAAAAATCTAATTAGTCCTTCTTATACATTATCAAAAATTATTACACATGTATTTTATCTTTTGTCAATTTAACAGAAATAATTGGACTGTTTTACAAAAAACTTAAACCGACTTCAAAGTACACTAAGAAGTAATCAAATCCTGATCTGATGACAATGGGACCAAACGGAACGTGTACCCTTTCAAATAAAAAAAGAATTTTCCAAATCGGTTAATAAATGACGGAGTTATGAGGTAAAAAACATAAAAAATAAAAAATTACAGCCCAATTGAGAACCTCCTTTTTTTGATATTGTGTGTTGAAGTTCCGCGTGACGTCACGTTAGAGTATACTTTTTACTCTAAAGTGACGTCACGAGCTCCTGAACTTTGACCTGCTTTATCTTTGTAAATTTTTAATGATTTGGTAAAGCAAAAAATACGTGTCCAATATTTTTTATCCAACTTTTTTTGTTTATACCACTAAGGTGGCAAACAAGCATACGGCCCGCCTGATGGTGAGCGGTTACCGTAGCTTAAGGACACTTGCAACACCTGGGGTACCACTCGCGCGTTGCCGATGCTGTACTCCATTGGGAAAACCACGGCGGCTCATTCCACAGTCTTAGCGTCCGCGGAAGGAAGCTCCGTTGAGCTCGGACTGACGGAATAATTAAAATTTTTATTTTTTACTTATCCTATCTATCCTTGATTAATAGTATACTGTAGGTTTTTAGCCACTTTTCACGCATGCTAGAAGATTATGTCCATTTTTAACCGACTTAAAAAAAAGGAGGAGGTTCTCAATTCGAATGATTTTTTTTTAATTTATTTTTTTATGTTTGTTACCTCATAACTCCGTCATTTATTAACCGATTTGGAAAATTCTTTTTTTATTTGAAAGGGTACACTTCCCGTTTGGTCCCATTGTCATCAGATCAGGATTTGATTACTTCTTAGTGTACTTTGAAGTCGGTTTAAGTTTTTTGTAAAACAGTCCAATTATCTAACTAATGCTCTTAGGAAACTCCTAATAGTGTCAAATTGATTGTATGAAACGCTGTCACTTGCAGAGGCGTTAGGCTGCATGTCCACCAGAGATGTGTAGCGAGCGATTGTGTATTATAGACCGGGAGATACTGGCACACATTTCCTGGTCATTTGTACCAGTATGGCGACCCTTCAGGGGTCTAATTACGTAATGACGAAAAGGAAAATGATGGTCATAGCGCTGGTACCGGCGTTCCAATGGCATGGGCGTTGCTCTAATGAAGCGATCATATTGAACACACACACACACCCCACAAACACACATGCACACACCCCACACACAAACACACCCAACACAAATATGCACGCACACACACACACATACACACAAACACACATTAATGACACATGAATTATCCTTTTATTTAATTATCTTGTAATTACTATTCTTTTTGTTTTATAAATAGGGTAGTGGCACCAAAAGATGACCGACCCCCAATAGATGAACGATCGACCGAAAATTAAAAAAATATTATATAATCCCTAAATTTACATGCTTGCAATATTTTTTTCCCCATAAGGCAATATTTTTTCTTCCATATTCCTCAACAACATTGACAATTACAGCCCAGACGCGCTTGCGGTAAATTTTTATGTGTTACGTTACCCGCCAAAAATCGGTTTTATATGGAAACCTTATAACGGTAAGTCCCTCCAAATTTAAGAACATTGTCAGCGTATAGAAAGAATTAATGTCATATTAGAGCAGTTTTGGTTGGAATAAAATCTTGATATATTCTGCTTTCAATAACTTAATATATATTATTACATTATTTACCGTTTTTTAGAGAAATTTACTGTTCAAGTAATGGATTAAATTTTGTTCACTTGATCCAATAGATGAACGGCGTTCAACTAATGGAAAAAGGTCTAATTTTTATACCCATTAAAACCTATAAGTTAACGATTAAACACCAAAACAAAAATACTCAAATGAATTTTATTAAATTTATGAACTTAGTTACCAAAAGTTGAACAAATTATTTTAGAGTTTTTGATTATTTTAAATCTAACTTTCCTATAGAATCACCATTAAGATCAGTGGTTTTAATTTGAACGGTTCACATTTTATTCGTTCAACCTTTGGGTATATTTGCCTCAAGCTGAACGAATAATATTCACTTAGAATATTATTCGTTCATTTTATGGTTCATTAATCCATTAAATGAACGAACTACTATGGAACCTACTCCTATTCAAATGTTAGTTCAACTTTTGGGTACAAAACGTTCATAATTAGGGCTCAGTGTTCAACTATAGGGGTAAAACCTAAATTTTCTTTCATTTTCAATTTTAAAAAAATATATGAAGATGTAGGTTATAAATACTTTAATCCTTCAATTAATAAGGATTTAAGGTATTATTGAAAAAAACAGCAAGCGCCTATGTCATTAAATGACCGAGTTATAGCTATTTAAAGATGGAAAAAACGCTTAAACGTTCATTTATTGGTGCCTCTACCCTATATGTTCATATATGTTAATATTATTAGTTTTAAGTGTAGTGTGAACAATAAATTATTATTATTATTATTATATTGGCGGGTTGGAACACATCCCTAGCTACAAATCTCTGGTGGAAAGCCACTCTCTTAAGCCCATAGGCAATTTTTAATTGGTTGGTAAACCTTTTGCAGTGTCCCGTACAAGTACCTGTCAAACAAGAGCTGTCAGTACACAACAGATTCAAAAAATTCGACAACATCTGACGTTTCAGTGATATTCAGATCATCCGATAAAAACAAGGCAAAAATGGAGCGGTATCTAAAGATGTATGAAAAGAGTCACTGTAATAATGTAAATGGTACTTACCCACCTGAAAAAAAGAGTAAAAGTTCGAAAGAGTTAAATAGAGAAGAAAGTGAGTCTAAGCACGAACTTGAATCTAGAAATCCGGATACGAGTCAACCGTCTGTTAGTAGCTATAATAGTTACATGTCTATGGATCATGAGCCTATGGTTGCTCCCTAAAAAAAAAAACCAGTGTATTTATTTGTGCCAGTCTTTTTTTTTTCTAAAAAGTATTCTTGCAAAATGGATGAATTTTAAAACGCGTTAAGTGTGTGTCACGATGAATATTTTGATAATAAAACAAGGAAATATGTGTGGGATTTTATTTTAATTTATTAAAACAAATTATGATTCAATACGCGAAGTAAAATAATCGTTTGAAGAAGAATGAGGAAATACTGGGAACAAATCTAGAATATAAACAAGGGAGGAAGGGAATCACTTTTTTCTGTGAAGTATCTATGCGTTAGAGGGAGACTATGATGACGTCATTGGTCGGTAGTTTGTGAAAACTATGTCAATCTTATTTGTACATAAAACCACAACCTACATAAAGCACATACGCATTATTTTTCCCAGGAATTCAGTATGGAAAACTTAACAAGATAATATTTTAAGAGAGGTAGAGCAGTGTTTCCCAAACATTGTTCTCCCATGGCCCGGTAATTTTCACACTGCCCCTTCATGACCCACTTAATACTTTTAAACCCAAAGCTAAAATAATACACATTCATTAATAGTTTTTTTTTTATTTATACTACATATTTTGGTATCGCTTATTTAGTCACTAGATTTTAGTGCGAAGTATGGAGCTGCTGCCATTGAATTATTACAACGGCAGCGTAATAATTCAATGGCTGCTGCTTATTTTTTTACCACAGAATCCAAGTTCGCGGAAAATGACGAAAAGGATCGTGGCGAGATTTGTACAAAAAAAAAAGATTTTTAGAGACGTTGGAATGACGTTATAATTGATACTTGGTGACTAAGGAACAACTTGAGCCATTTAAAATATTTTTAGAACCCCGGGATAAAAATGCGAATTTCTACGGCAAACCGGCGAATTTTGCGGGGTTTATAATATATTTCATGTATATTAACATGTTGCTAGTAATGTAATCTCAACATTGGAAGTGATTCAAAACCCTCTAAAATGTTTTTTTTTGTACAAATCAATGTATGGAGCTCGCCATGATTCTTTTATCCTAAGGTCTGTCGGTCGGTCTCACTTCAAGTCGGTTTCTATATTTATTTTTAAGGTAAACTAGTGTTGAAAAGCCAGCTTCACATTTATAATTTGTGACAAATTTAAACCATGCGACCCGGTATTTTATTTTGATGGCCCGGTACCGGGTCGCGACCCGGCTAATGGGAAACGTTGAGGTAGACTGGTAGAGCATTGTGTTCACTCGCTCCAAAAGCAGCTCGACTGTGTGAAGTACCTCTACTCCACCTTACAGAATATCTCTAAAAGGCCCCTGCTAATGACAAAGTTTTTTTTTTTTTTATACGACTAAGTCTGTAAACAAGCATACGGCCCGCCTGATGGTAAGCAGTTACCGTAGCCATATGTACGCTTGCAACACACGAAGCATCGCTCACGCGTTACCGACCTTTCCCCCCTCCCCTATGAGCTCTGGCGACCTTACTCACGCGCAGGAACACAACATAAAGTTATTTGGCTGCGGTATTTTGTAAGGTGGAGGTACTTCCCCAGTCGAGCTGCTCTTTGAGCGAATAAACGCTATGCTCTACCTCTCTTAAGTGTACTTAAAGGCTCTTAGGAGGGGTGAACTTCATCGAAAGTTATGGGCTGATCTTCAGTAATTTTTTGTTGTTTTTACTAGATTCCGGGAATTGTAGTTTTACCGTACTCTTCAAGAATCTCCCTATCACCTCACTATCATGTTTCGCGGTCTTTACATGGTAATTTTTAGGGTTCCGTATCTAAAGTGTATCCTACGGGACCCTATTACTAAGCCTACAGTGTCTGTCTGTCACAGAGCTGTATCTTTTTAATAGTATTATCTAGCCTTATTAATATTATATGTCTGTGTATCTAGCTACTTGATATTTTCACAGAATACCTACACAGAATCTATGGCCTCTAAAGTGACAAATAATAAACAACAAAGTCTTTTTTTTTTAAAACTACGTTTTTTTATTATTATTTATCTCGACGACTTACGAGATCCCTCGAAAAAAATGCATTTTTCAACGTCTATTGATCTCCCGCTCAATCTTAAAAAAGACATACCCCCTTACTCATAAAACGTTATTTAACTAATAAGCTGATTAAGTGGTCACCTAAATAACGTCAAATTGTTTGACAATGACAGCAAGGTGACGTTATTTATTTGACCATTTATTCAGTAGATTTAGTTAAATAGCGTTTATGAGTAAGGCCGATAATCGTTAAACTTGGTCTGACTCTGACTATAGTGTACTACTCTGTAGTGTAGTGTTTTATTCTGTAGTAAAATGACAAATAAAAAAAAAAACAAATAAAAAAGTTACCTTCACAATTAATATTTTGTCGCGCCTTATTAGCAAGTTTAATCACAGAACCACATAATTTGAGTTAGTTATTATTAATTATTGTACGGAACCGGTGCGAGAGTTGAATCCGATTCGCACTTGGCCGGTTTTAATGATCAGCCATCAGTGAGGCTGCGGGTCATCAAAATTGCTCAATATTGCAAGCCGATTAATAAATGTTTGCCTACAAATTGCACGTGAGTCGTAAGGCGTGCGTAACCTTTTCAAACTAGTTGGATAACGTTTTGTATACACTGTATGGCTAGTGTTGGGAAAAGTTGATTTATTTATGTTGATGACATATCGACATAATTTACTTGTACATTAACTATTGTTGTAAGGAATTTGGACTGTTTCTTTTCCTAATTCGTGCGTTAATGATAAATATTATATTTGCATTTTGGGTATAAATAAAAAAAACCCTGTATCTTACCTAAAAACCGCACTTTCTCAAAATCACTTTTTTTTTACTTTGTATAGGCCAGTGTTTGACCGCACTCTCATCATGATAAGTGATGATGTGGCCGAAGGTGGTAAGCACATAAAGCCTAGAAGGTACTGGCTCTCAAGTGCAGCTGTCGCAACACACCGAAAGGAGCTTGGCGACAGATTTTCAAAAAAATCCTTCACTACTCATACTCATACTCAGCTGCTCGGGTACCTAGAGGAGCACCAGCTGATAAGCGACCGCCAATACGGCTTCCGACTTGGTCGTTCAGCTGGAGACCTTCTTGTTTACCTGACGCACCGATGGGCTGAAGCCATAGAGAGTAAAGGCGAGGCTTTGGCAGTTGGCCTAGATATTGCTAAGGCCTTCGACCGGGTCTGGCACAGGGCACTTCTATCGAAGCTACCGTCATATGGAATTCCCGAGGGTTTGTGCACTTGGGTGACCAGCTTTCTTGCTGATCGGAGCATCAAGGTCGCTGTTGACGGATGTTGCTCCGACATCAAGAACATTAATGCTGGCGTACCACAAGGCTGCGTGCCATCGCCAACACTGTTCATCCTGCATATCAATGATATGCTGAAAATTCCCAGCATTCACTGCTATGCGGATGACAGCACTGGTGATGCCCAATATACTGGCCGTGCTAATATCCCTCGGTCCATGGTGGAGGAAAGCCGAATACAACTTGTGTCTGAAGTCGAGACCTCTTTGGAGCGGGTCTCGGAATGGGGAAGACTTAATTTAGTCCGTTTCAACCCTTCGAAGACACAGGTTTGCGCGTTCTCCGCGAAAAAAACCCCATTCGTAGCTGCACCAAAGTTTGAAGACACTCCCCTCATCATCTCAAAGAGTATCGGGATCCTCGGTGTCGACATTGCGAGTGATGTCCAGTTTCGAGGTCATTTGGAAAGTAAAGCCAAACTGGCTTCAAAAAAGCTGGGTGTGCTTAATAGGTCTAAGTGGTACTTTACACCACTCCAGCGGCTGCAGCTATATAAAGCACAGGTTAGGCCGCATATGGAGTACTGCTCACACCTCTGGGCAGGCGCACCCGCTTACCAGCTCGATCCACTTGCTTCGGTGCAAAGGAGGGCCACTCGTATAGTTGGCGATCCCGAACTCACTGGCGGTTTGGAACCTCTCAGCCTTCGGAGAGACATTGGCTCTCTCTGTGTGTTCTACCGTCTATATAATGGGGAGTGTTCTCAAGAACTTTTTGACCTGGTGCCATCATCACTTTTTTACCACCGCACCGCTCGCCGGCGATGTGGAGTTCATCCTCATATCCTCGAGCCGCCTCGATCGTCCACACAACGGTTCAGTCGGACGTTCCTACTGCGGACCATTAGGATGTGGAATGAGCTCCCCATTACGGTTTTCCCTCAGCGCTACGATATGGGGTTCTTCATAAAGGGTATAAAAAGAGCTCTTCAAGGTCGGCAACACATCGGCAATCCCCCTGGTATTGCAAATGTCCATAGGCGGCGGTGACCACTTACCATCAGGTGGACCGTCTGCCAGTTTGTCAACCTAATGACATAAAAAAAAAAAAAAAAAAAAAACTACCTTTCATCTTACACATTCTTCCCTAGAAGTCATCTCCATCATTCCACGTTCTAGGATAGTACCTACTAGTCACTTACTTGCTAATTTGCCGAGCTATAGGTCTTATTCATATATAAAAACACAATCAAAAATCATTTATTGCATTTTTCATTGTTTCTTATAAGTTTTAACCTTTGTTGTTTGTCAGATCTTTTCATTAGGTGCGTCCTAAGCAAGAGAAAATTAAAGAATTCCAGGAACTGCGAGCCAACTCGATAATTCGATAAAAACAATCGATATCGGCATACGTTTTGCGACATCGCTAGCATGTAGGTATATTATATGAGTAATATTACATTACCTTGGAGGCTTAGTTCGCGCCAGTTTAATATTCACACAAGTCGTCCGACTTGAGAATCAATTTAAAAATATGCATTAAATAAAAGTTTTATTTGACATAAGTTTTGGCGGGAAACCAAAACGATTTTGTTTTTTTTTTTCAATCTTTTTCTAATTAAGCGCTAAAAAATTGTGTTCAAAATGTCAAGTGCGAGAGTGATTTTAGTTCTGTTTTCTTTTTTAAATGCTGTGCTTTTGCAAAACTTGCCTGGACCTGGATCAGGAGACAATGGGAATCGTAAGTACAATGGATTAATTATTAATATACAGGTCGTTGTTTTGGTCAGCGACGAGCGACTCAGGGTCGATAATACAATAGATACTGGTGCTAAAAAAAATATTAAAAAAATACTTTATTTTTTTTAATAATAAAAATAAAATAAAAAAAATTTGAAAATCATGTAATAAGCTAAAGTGTAGACATAATATACAACGGGAGTGCGAGGGATTAAAGGGGTGGGGCGATGGCGGCTTGTGCCTATAGACTAGGAGGGCACGACAGAAATGGTAACGATAAGGTAAATGGATGAAATCGGGTTCATCGGATAGAGGATACCTCTCTGATGCCAAATAAGTCGGTCTGCCTGCGCCAATTGGTTGCGTTATCTAGATATGGCGCCTGAAAAACTGTTTATCGTGACCGAAAAAAAATGATAAGGTAAATGGCTGAGCTCGACGTAGAAAGTAAGTAGTAGTTGTACTGATGTCATTATAAAAAAAACTGACCAAATATTTGGTTGTGTTATCTAGATATGGCGGCTGAAAAACTGTTTATCGTGACCGAAAAAAAATGATAAGGTAAATGGCTAAGCTCGATGAATCATGGAAGTATTAGTGCATACTAGCTTAGTAATAAAAAAACTGACAAAAATTTTGGTTGCGTTTCGTAGTTATAAGCGATCTACGTAATAATTATCAATATGGATAATTTTAGTGTTTTACGGTTTCGCGGAATTTACATTGTCAAAAATATGAAAATGTTATTAGTGCCACCCCCCTCCCTTTATATCCCCCGCTACCCCGCCTGCACTGAGCGGCATTCACGAGTCAACAGACATAAT
Source organism: Polyploca ridens (assembly GCA_951394255.1). Taxonomy (NCBI): domain Eukaryota; kingdom Metazoa; phylum Arthropoda; class Insecta; order Lepidoptera; family Drepanidae; genus Polyploca; species Polyploca ridens. The sequence goes on along the minus strand of OX596271.1, from coordinate 3,704,595 downwards.
ATAAGATTATAACATTGTTGTGAAAGATATTTTGCATTAGTTACCTGCACGAGCTTACAGGCAAGTTCAGGCGACGCTTACTCGTGCTGTTCACGAGTTGACAAAAGTGTTTTATTATAAATATGTCAGAATTAATGTACCAGATTAGTGAAAATAGTGTAAAAATGAAAAAGTTGTGTTGTTTAAAACTCTTTAAAAAAATCATCATCATCATCAGCCTATCCCACTGCTGACCCTCCTTTCACAAATGAGGGTGAAAGGGTCTGGGCAATACTACACCACGCATGCCTACTGCGAATTGGTGGAGGTAGGCTAGTGGTCAAACTACTGTTGGAATTTTTCAAGCCGCCTAGGAGGCATCCTACTAGCTTAACGACTATCATAATTATGTTATAACCGGGACCAACGGCTTGACGTGCCTTCCGAAGCACAGAAACGCTCGATTCGAAATACCACTAGGCCCATCTATGTACTAATCACGACGGTGGTAGCCGATCGATAAAAAGGGCTAATCATGCTACACCACGAGCACATTAAAAAAAGTGTTACAAATTCGAGGTAATCGTATCTGAAGTACGCAAACATATAATTACCAAATAACATAGATTTTCATTGTAGTTATCATTTATCATGTTATAAAAAGTTTACAGCAGTTAAAAGTACGTCCACTTTATTTCATAAGTTTCCTAAGAAAAACGCAGTACCAGATACACATAATTGATTACCAGATACATAGTTGAAGAAATTCTACATACAGTGCCTAATATACCAAGCACACCTTAATATTTATATTATATAATATTCTTGCTAAAAACAAAGATTATCAAGATGCACTAATAGAGTTATATGACGATGAAAAAATAGAACAATTTGTTTGCGACATGGATTATGATCCTGTGTCCCCTAGATGGGGCAGAGGGCGTCTACAGAAACTCTGGAAACTCTGAAGACTTCCCGATCTTCTTCGCTTCGTCAAGCACAGTGCGTCGCCAGGTTTGTTTGGGACGGCCACGCTTTCGTTTCCCCTGCGGATTCCAGTCCATTGCCTGCTTGGGTATATGGTCGGGGTCCCTTCGTAGAGTGTGGCCAATCCAGTTCCATTTGCGACGCTTGATCTGTTGGTTGATCGGTGTTTCGTGGCAGCGTTCTCGGAGCTCTACGTTCTAGATTTTCTCGGGCCAGTGGATAACGAGAATTTGGCGAAGGCATCGGTTGACAAAAACCTGGAGCAGGTGCGAGATGGCCTTGGTTACCTTCCACGATTCACACCCGTACAGAAGAAGTACAGACTTCACATTGGACCCGAATATCTTGAGCTTAACTCTGGGTCAGCTTCCGAGACTGCCATAAGGGGCGCAAATGCACGAAAGTTGCTCGGGCCTTGGCAATCCGATTGTTTGCGACATGTATGGCTGCAAAACTATGTCAATTCAGTCAACGAAGATCGCCATAAGATGCTTTAAAAAAAACAAACCTAATAAAGAAAATGAGAAATTTTACAAGAGTCTTATGAATTTTGATGCTTCTTCAATGCCACCTTCAAAAGTAGAATTGGATCAGCATATTACGCGCAAGATATGTATGGAACATATGGAGCAATGCCTGTTGATAAACTCCCAGTAGTCTTTCGCCAGTCAATAAATTAAAGTAAATTGTTTATTCTATAATAATTGTAAAACTATCGACACGTTACAATAAAAATCTAAATTCATAAATATTATGGGAAAGTCCGAATAAATTTTTGCAACTAACTTTAATGTCTTAAATAACTAATATATTGATTTCAAAATTCCAAACAGCAGTTATTTTTTGCGTACGATAGACGGAAAATAATTGTTCGCGCATTGCCGCTATCAACATCACTATAGGTTCATGCCTACTAGACAACTAAGCATTTATTTCATATAATACTCAAACTATAAAAGAAGATGAATATAACCGCTCACTGCTAGCGGGGCGGCGGGAGATATAGAGGGAGGGCGCCCCCCTCCCTCACCGATATCATTTTCATATTTTTGACAATGCAAATTCCGAGAAAACCGTAAAACACTCAAATTATCCATAGTGATAACTGTTACGTAGATCGCTTATAACTACGAAACGCAACCAAATTTTTTGTCAGTTTTTTTATTACTAAGCTAGTATGCACTAATACTTCATTGATTCATCGAGCTCAGCCATTTACCTTATCATTTTTTTTCGGTCACGATAAACAGTTTTTTAGCCGCCATATCTAGATAACGCAACCGAATATTTGGTCAGTTTTTTTTTAATTGACATCAGTACAACTAGTACTTACTTTCTACGTCGAGTTCAGCCATTTACCTTATCGTTTTTTTTTGGTCACGATAAACAGTTTTTCAGGCGCCATATCTAGACAACGCAACCACTTGGTGCAGGCAGACCGACTTATATGGTATCAGAGAGGTATCCTCTATCCGATGAACCAGAGTTCACCCATTTACCTTATCGTTACCATTTTTGTCGTGACCTCCTAGTATACTAGCTCTAGTCTGCGCAAGTGCCTAGTAACCATACTTTGCGGTAATTTTATTTCAAATTGAATAAGGTATTTCTCATCGTATTTACAGTATTTAATGGAATTAAGTCCATTTTTGGGGAATATATATTTTGTACTACCGCTCCTGGGTCGCTTGTCGCCGACCAAAACAACACTCTGTATATTAATAGTTCTACATACCTTACCCAAAATTTTGTTCGTAGAAATAAAAAACACTTCTGCGTAATGATATTAGGTTTTAGAATATAATTAGATTACTAGTTAAAAACCAGCCAAGCGCGAGTTGGATTTGCACATGAAGGTTTCCGTAAATTCAAATTCTGTCTACCTATTACGGTTCATGAGATAAAGCCCATTTACAGACAGACGGATAGACGGACATCCGAGGTTTTGTAAAATCCACGGAGCCAAGGTACGGAACCCTAATAAAAAGTATTATAAGCATAATATTATCCTTTTTTTCATTCATCATTTACTGATAGCCTTTTTCATGGTATTTTCATTAGACTTTTGTAAGCAAATTTTTCTTGTCCATTCATTCATAAAAAAAAAACTGTAGTAGGTAAATCAATAAATTACTAGCGTGGGCACAGAATTTTAAATTTAATTTAAATGCGAACTGCATTGTTTTCAGGATGATCTCACTCGTTGGTTTTGTTTATAATACCTACCTAAATTGATCATAGACTATTGAATATTTTTAAACCAGTTGGCCTTTTTGGTGTACATACAAAAGATATCAACGCGTTCATGGACAAGATTTTATTCATTTTTTTTTTAATATTTATAGAAATATTTTGACCATGATCTGTGATGTGGCCAAAGGTTGGAAGAATACAAATGCTAGATATTTTCCTAACGATGTATTCCTACAACAAAAGCGCAAGGATATGAGACATATTTACCTAAACTAAAAACAACCTGATTCAAATAAAGAAAAAATAAATTTGCTTGTAAAAATTACGAGCATGACCACTGAAAAAGCATATAGCCTTGCTCTGTAAACGTGGCGTAATTCTTTTAAATACGACTACTAAATTACATTGCAAGCCTGTCTAATTTGGGCCATTGTACTTACGAATCATGTAAAACTAGGAACTAATTCAAAATAACTTACTAGAAGTAATTTTAAGAGATAGATCCATATAATAATACGGATGAATTTTCTAGATAGAAATTTATGTGAACATAGGATTCCTGTTTTGTTAGTACTTAAAAATAAAGCCAGGGAATCGATTCTGGTGCACTCGAATTTATCACTGTTCGAAATAAAGTTGGAAACCGTACTTTTTTCGAATGAAAATCAAGTTAGGCTATTCTGGCAATTTCGAAGCCACAATTTTCCCTATTTTTTCGAGTTCTAGCCCTCGCAACGCGTACTGTAGTCGGGACCGTTCGAAACGTACCTATTTCAAATTCAATCACATTGATTGAAAATTCATTTAACTTTATACATATTACTTAATTGTATTCAAATAATATTGTTAATGCATGTTACTATTGAGTTTATGTTTGGATTGATCCAGTTTATTACCTATTGTGGAACATCGTGGTCCCTGCTAATATCAAAGAAATCAAAGTGGTGCCTGGTCAAGAAAAGGTTGGGAACCACTGCTTTAGAGTAAAAAGTGTACTCTAACGTGACGTCACGCGGAACTTCAACACACGATAGCTTCGTATTTTATTGTCTAATTGACAAAATAAAAAATACGTGGCTAATATTTTTTGATAATGTAAAAGACAGACTAAACATATTTTTTTGTTGAGTTTCTTGCCGGAGTCTCCTCAGTTTATAAGTGTATTCCGAACCGGTGGTAAATTCAACTGTATGTACCAATGTAACGTTCATAAGTGCCTTACTAGGGCCTAAACTGAATAAATGACTTTTTGATTTTGTCATTTAGCCCAAAATTTACCCAAAGAAGCAAAATGACTTTCATTTTATTTGAAATTGAATTTAAATTCAAGGAAGACAAGATGCTCGTGAGTGTATGAGGATAATAATTTCCGATTTCAATGTCTTTGGCAGATTGGGATTTTCCAACTCGAAATCACGATTGAAAAGGTAATTTTTATTACGTCATTCATTATTCTCGCGCCGAGACGTAACGTAAGGGCGGGAATTAGTAATCGAATGTAGGTAATTAAAAAATAAGTTTGCCGGTAAAAAAAACTCACAGATAAGTAAAGCTAAATTAATGATTACGCTAGATAATAGCAATTACACAAAATAAAAAATAAAACCGCAATTTTTTGTTGCATCACGTAATCGCGGCAATTAATCTTTTACGATTGCAAAAAAATGCATAATTTTGAAACATCAAAAATGCATTACGCTGTTTTTTTTTTTACTTTTTTTTGTCGTTAATTACGGCTCTACTTTTAAATGTAGGTTCTATAGATTTGTTGAAGGTAAACAATATACGAAAATGCTAATAATAAGAAGAAAAAACTTAGCAAGTCGTGATTCCGGTCTTACAACCTTGAGTAGTGTGACCGCTCGGCCTTTAGCATAGCCACAGAATAAATATAGCTCGAATGATGATCAACTGGATTTGAAACTTAATTGCATATTTTTGTAATAAGAATTATAAAAACCGGCCAAGTGTGTGTCGGGCCACGCGCAATGTAGGTCAAAGTCAAAGTCAAAGTCAAAGCCATTTATTCAATTTAGGCCCCAGAAGGGCACTTATGAAGGTCAAATTTACTGAAGTTACCACCGGTTCGGAACTCGGCCTTCAACTGAGAAGAATCCGGCAAGAAACTCAGCAAGGTTACATTTTTTATATATTTTTTGGACAATCTGACTATGTTTGGCTTTTTTTTCCAAATAATTAAAAATAAAAAAGATATACCTAAGCATAGATACAGACGAAAAAAGAACAAGAAAATAAATAAAAAATAATAACCTTAAAAATACAAAACACAATTATTGACCTACTGGCTTTTGTATAAGTATGAGCAAGGTGCACTTGTGCAGAGTGCAGCTACCTACTTCCAGACATCTTTATCTTCAATATAATCGGCTACTTTATAATAAGCTCTTTCTTTCAGAACTTTTTTTATATGTGATTTAAATTTAAAATCAGTCATCTTGGTCACCGCAAGTGGTATTTTGTTATAACAGCGCACACTATTGCCAAGAAATGACTTACGAACTTTAGCTAGTCTAAAATACGGAACAACTAAGGGGATAGAACCTTTGTGGCATAGCTAGCCGCCGCCATTTTAGCGTTTTTTCAATGTCGCGGCGCACGATGTAACTGGTATATATGGATAGAGGACACTTATACAAACAAAAAATGTTAATCAATATGGTGGCCTAAAGTGTCACGTTTCCGAGATATTTGGAGGTAAAGATCGCCATATGAGAATTATGAAAATCATTAAAAATTAGCTTATTACGTGTTTATATGCATTCGATTGTATTCAAATAATAGTTCCCAGGTTGATTTATAAATTTTTTTGAATAGAGTAAAACTAGGAGCACGAAATACAATATTTTTAATTACTTACCTACTAAACAGCATCGTAATATTCGCTATGAACCACAATATTGTCAAAGTAGTTCGGATCGTGACTTGTTTTCCATCTTTTCATTATTATACAAACAAAAGTGACAATACTTGTCCTAAAATCTATGTTCCCAAGTTAATTGGAACTAAAGATCGCTAAGTAATGCTCCCTGGGAGCTAAAATTGCAATAGCGTCGTAAATAAATAAAAAAACCCGGTCCCGTGGCCGGCCCGACCTAATAAAACTTCCACCTAAATGAAAGTCCCGTCTTCGTGGAAGACTGCTTACGTGCACACAATGCCAAAAAGGGTGATAGATCAGACCCGAAGAACTACAGGCCTATTGCCATCACCTCCCATTCTCTCCAATGTCATGTAGCGAGTGATCAACACGCAACTCTTGAGATACCTAGAGGATCACGATTTGTTGAGTGACCGACAATATGGCTTCCGCCATAGTCCCTTGGCTGTGATGTGTTTATGTTATACACTAGAAGGTCACCAGCCGAGTGGTCACTTGCCATCGAGAGTCAAGGTGGCGAAGGCGTTCGATCGGGTCTGGCACCGGTGTCTCCTAACGAAGTTACCAGCATATGGGCTTCCCGAGGGACTATGCAAATGGGTCGCCAATTTTCTGTCCAGCAGATGTATAAGAGCTGAGAGATATAAATGCTGGCGTCCCGCAAGGGTCTGTACTGTCCTCAACACTGTTCCTGCTGCATATCAATGAAATGCTGTGTATTGACGGCATTCATTGTACACAGGACGCGCATCGCCCTCGCCGCACCACCTACCCGGCCACTGACCCACTGCCTGTGTCTACTACGTCAGCACCTTTTACGAAGCCCATGCCTGAAAAGGAATCGAAGCGGGCTTGTGATGATGGTTTTGAGATTTTGCAAAGCAGGAAGCACCGTCAGAAAATGAATAAGAACCGATGCGGCACAGCTCCTGGGGAGCCCAAGCAAATCATGCGTGCTGCCCTGCCAAACACTCCGGTGTATATTTCTCGTCTACACTACGCCACCAAGGCGGAGGACATCGTGGAGTACATTCGCCAAAGAATCAAGTACTCGCTGAGGGTGCAGCTGTTGGAATCGAGCCGTAACGTCAACTTCAAGGCGTTCATGGTGCGAGTATCAACATGTTTTCTGCACCTCGTCACGGAAGAGGACTTTTGGCCGCAGAACGTGGTGTTCCGTCGCATTCGCGGACAAGTGCCACATGATCGCACGAAGACATAGTGCACTGCAGTAGTGTTAACTAACATAGGCTTAAGTGTTTTATACTAACAAAAATGTGTTATTATACTATTTATGTTAGTTTGTAAGGTATAGGGTATGCGCTACAGTAGCCTGATAATAAAGATTTAATATTATTATTGCAAATATTCCTCGTTTCATGGTGGAGGAAAGCCGCGATCGGCTTGTGTTTGAAATCGAGAGCTCATAACTAGTGTCTCCGATTACGGTTGACTAAACCTAGTCCATTTTAACCCCACTAAGACCCAAGTCTGCGCGTTCACTGCTAAGAAAACCCCATTTACTGTGGCTTCACAATTCCAGAACACGGACACCAGTGAAAGCTTCGGGATCCTCGGCATCGACATTTCTAACGAAGTCAATAGCCGTCTAGAAGACAAAGTTAAGCTAGCATCCAATAAACTCGGAAGTGCTCAACAGAGCGAAGCAGTACTTCACATCGGGGCAAAGGCTGCAACTTTACAAGTCGCAAGTCCGGCCTTATATGGAGTACTGCTCTTACCTGGATACCAGTTTGGGCCTTTAGACTCGGTTCAGCGACGTGCCATTAGAATCGTCGACGATCCCGAGCTCACAAGCGGCTTAGGGCTCCTCAATCTGAGAAGAGACTTTGCCTCCTTATGTGTGTTCTACTGCTTGTACAACAGACAGTGTTCTGTAGAATTGTTTAACCTGATGCCTACGGCTACCTCCTACCATCGCAAGTCTCGCCATTGACGGGGAGTCCATCCTCACACATTGGAACCAAAATAGTATCGAACTATGCGGTCTCAAAGGAGCTTTCTTCGCTTACAATCAGGAGGGCCGGTTTGTTTGCTACATAAGTAGTGTAAAAAAACCTTTTATTTAAAGGTTTGAGGTCACGGCTTGTTTCTATTATGTGTTTTATTTTATTTTTAAAACCGTAATGCGATATTATTTGACCACTATTGCTTAAAAACAAGAACATATACTGTACTTAATCAACATTAAACTATTCTCATTCGTCTCATATTATATATACATCGATATTCCAATATCTCGTTAAAATGATATTTTAAGACAAGTATTGTCATTTTTGGTTAATAACGGCGACATGGAAAACAAGTTAACCACTACGATCCGAGCTACTTGACAACATTGTGTTTCATTGCGAATGCGATGCGGTTTAGTAGGTAACCAATTAATGAATATTGTTTTTTCGTGCTCTTTGTTTACTATATTCTAATAAATAGTTAAATCAACCTGGGAACTATTATTTGAATACAATTTAATGCATATAAACACGTAATAAGTTCATTTTTAATGATTGTCGTAATTCTCATATGGCGATCTTTACCTCCAAATATCTCGGAAACGTGACACTTTAGGTCACCATATTGCTTCATATTTTTTGTTTGTATAAGTGCCCTCTACCCAAATATACCACTTACATCCTGCGCCGCGACATTGAAAAAAAATCAAAATGGCGGCGGATGGTTATGCCAGCTCCCATACAAAAATGTTCGTACCCCTTTCTCTTTTTGTCTTGTATTGATATTATGAGTCTCCATTTTTGTTTTATACATTTCTTTGTTTTTACGTATGTACATTATATTTTCATAGATATAAAGTGATGGTACGGTCATAACGTTTATTTCCTTAAATAATTCCTTTAATGATTCACGAGCACCCATACTATAAATTGCACGAATTGCTCTTTTTTGTAATATAAAAATAGTCTCAATATCTGCTGCAGATCCCCAAAGTAATACGCCGTAAGATAAAAAGCTATGGAAGTATGCAAAATAAACTAATTTAGCCGTCTCGACATTCGTCAATTGTTTGATTTTCCTAACAGCAAATGCAGCAGAACTTAATTTACCAGCTAATGATTCTATCTGAGGACCCCATTGCAATTTATTATCCAATGTGATACCCAAAAATACTGTTTTACTAACTAATTCCAAACTGATGCCATCTACTAATACCTGACTGTCTACTTGCACTACATTTGGAAGGGAGAATCTTAAACATTTAGTTTTCCTAGAATTTAATAACAAATTATTTACAGCAAACCATTTTGAGACTATTGACATGGTATCATTTACTTTAATAAGTTCTTTGTCTTTTCTATCTACTTTGAAAATAAATGAAGTATCGTCAGCGAACAAGACTATATCTGAGAGACCGTTTACAACAGATGGTAAATCATTAATATACACTAGAAATAGAAATGGACCTAGTATTGAACCCTGGGGTACCCCCATTTTAACTAAAGATCCCTTCGATGTTGTATCACAAATTCCTACCTTTTGTTAGCGATTACTTAAATAAGATAGAACAAGATCATGAGCCGCCTCACGAATACCATAATATTTTAGCTTAAGGAGCAGAGTACGGTGGTCAACGCAGTCAAAGGCCTTGGATAGATCACAAAAAATGCCAATTGCATCTTGTGAATTTTCCCAAGCTTCATATATATGTTTCAATAATTTTGCAGCCGCATCTGAAGTAGATCTCCCCTTCGTGAAACCAAACTGATGACTATGTAGTATCTTATGTTTATTAAAGTGGCCTAACATTTGATTAAGCAATAGTTTTTCAAAGATTTTACTAAGTGCTGGAAGTACGGATACTGGTCTATAATCAGAAGGATTATCTTTACACCCGGACTTGAAAATTGGCACTACTTTACTTAACTTCATTAAATCTGGAAAAGAACCCTGATCAATGCATTCATTAAAAATATCCGACATTAAAGGTGCAATTACTGTTATTATTGATTTTAAAATCGTTACTGATAATCCCCATAAGTCTTCGGTGCATTTCAGATTAAGAGAATTAAATGATTTTAAGATATCACTAGCAGTAACGTAACTAAATTTAAAACTGGGGAATGATTCGTGAATATGTTGTTCAAGTAAAGCCTCAGCCAAGTCGGGACACGAGTTGAGACTTTGAGTAGTTACCCCTGGTATGCTTGAGAAAAAATGTTCAAACGCAGTGGCTACTTCTAACTTATCTGATACAATTTTATCATTAATTTTTAACGAAGGCTGTCCGTTTTTATTTTTCATTTTACCAGTAGGGTTCCGTAGTTGCCCGTCACAACCGTAGAAACCGAGCATAAGTCCGTAACTTATGCTCGGTTTCTATAAACAACAACGAATAGGATAGGTTGGATTTTAAACTGGTCATATACCTAGATCATTTCGTAAGCTAATTTTACCTGTGATAGCTATTTCCATATGGGAGGGTCTGCTATGCAAAGCTTTGAGGTGTTTGCTTCATTATTAGTAAAGATATAAGAGTCTTAATTTTAATCGATTACGGTCCGTAAATTATAGGAATTGGCCATTAGAAGGGTGTTTTTACTACCTGTTTTACACTACTAAAAACTTCATGTAAGTAATTTTACGTACCAAATTTTCGTTTTTACTTCTTTAAGAAAATTTTATAAGTTAGTCGACTATCACTCCGTTTACTCGTTAACTTGTAAATGATACTTAGCTGTAATAGTTTTTCTTTTATACTTCGTTATGTATAGGTACTCCTGCCATGAATTCTTCACCTATCTAAATACAATCGTTTAGCTGGTAGGTTAACGGAGTCTAACAAAAAGTTTAATATTTCGCAAATGGATCTCTGAATCGAAAAATGGTTTTCTCCAACGACACCCCACATCATGGGATAGACGAGGAAAAAAAAAATTATCCCCACTTTCCGTTACTAGTGGTATCTATTCGTCCATGCTAGTGGTAACTAACCTAAAAAAAAAAAATTTTTTTTCTAGATTTGTATATAGGTACCTCTTCTATGCATTGTAATCATCATCATCAGCCTATAATGTCCCACTGCTGAGCACAGGCCTCCTTTCACAAATGAAGGTGAAAGAGAATCGGTGATCGGTGGAGGTAGGCTAGTGGTCAATCTACTGTTGGAATTTTTCAAGCCGCCTAGGAGGCATCCAACTAGCTTAACGACTATCACAATTAAGTGATAACCGGGAGCAACGGCTTTACGTGCCTTCCAAAGCACGGAAACGCTCGATTTGAAATACCACTAGGCGGTCACCCATCCAGGTACCGATCACGACAGGCGTAGCTTAACTTTGCCGATCGATTAAGAACGGCTAATCATGCTACACCACGAGCGCTTCATTGTAATACCCATGGCAAATCATAGCTTTCTAGCAATAAATCTCCGAGCTAAGCCGCGAACAGAAAGACAGGCGGACGGACATGGCAAAACTATAAAGGTTCCTTGTTTACTACGGAACGCTAAAAACTGGCCAAGTATAAATCAAGTTGGAAGTAATTACCAGTACTTGTTTGTTTCTTTGTTGATACTTTATATATCTATTCATCACTGTTTCGTCTGTGGTTTTACCACAGATTATTTTTCTGTGGTTTTACCGTGTTTTCCTTAGATCTAATGAATTCCTGGTATAAAATTATCCTCCGACCTATCCATCGAGGAAAAATTCCTCTAGTAACTGATTTTGCACTGCTTAATAATAGCAACGACCAATCACTGCATCTCAATGTCGCGTGTGTCCTTGACTTAGCCAATCAGAGCGTATTGTCGGTGGTTGGGAATTAGCGGAATAGATTTCAAACCAAATTTTTTTTTATACCACTAAGTGGCAAACAAGCGTAAGGCCCGCCTGATGTTAAGCGGTTACCGTAGCCTATGGACGCTTTGCAACACCAGGGGTATCACTCGCGCGTTGCCGACCCTGCAGAAATCTCTTCACACCCTTTTTGAAGAACCCCATGCTGTACTCCATTGGGAAAACCACGGCGGGGAGCTCATTCCACAGTCCGAGCGTCCGCGGAAGAAAACTCCTTTTAGCCGGCACAGTTCGTAACAATTCTGGTTTCAGTGTGTGAGGATGGACTCCCCGTCGATGGCGAGAGTTGCGATGGTGGAAGGTAGCCGTGGGCATCAAGTCGAACAATTCCTTAGAACACTGTCCGTTGTACAAGCGGTAGAACACACATAAGGAGGCAAAGTCTCTCCTTAGACTGAGGGGATCTAAACCGCTTGTGAGCTCGGGATCGTCAACGATTCTGACGGCACGTCGCTGAACCGAGTCTAAAGGTCGAAGCTGGTGTTCAAAATATATGTCAAATCGTGCTCTTAAGGTTCAAATTGGTTCGAATTATCAAAAGTTTAACAGGTAGTTTGAGCATAGAGGTATCATAAGGAAACTCCTCAGTCATCAGTACAATAGCTACATTTTCTTAAAATAGGTATAACTTTTATGGACGGTGACTGACAGTGCGGACTATGTGAAACTCGACATTGGCAAAAATAAGTCCTAATAAAAAAGATTGGGAGTAATAAGTGCGAGTTATATAATTTTCATTGATCTTTTAAAATACTATATAAAAAGGTAAATGGACTCGAATGCGGATTGCGGATGCTTCAGTCGGATAATTGTCTCATGGCTATTGCGCCAGACATAAAGATCACATTTATATGGATATACTTTATACTAGGTGGAGATTTCGAGATGGCATATTTTCGAAACCTATGTTGGGTTAGTCATGCTGAAAAACTTTTACTATGGAACCAATAGGCGATACGACCTGCGGCGCGTAAGATGAACCTTAACCAACTGCGCCAACTGGCTCGTCATAATTTCTCGTGTAAGTAAAGTGTTTTGATTATATTTTTGAAACTATATCCAATTAAAAATGACAGATATTGATTCTAATATTCTACAAAACGCTCTGCCGCCAAGACTGAATAATCAGGGTAGGTTTACAATATTACGAGTAATAAAATCGGACAGATTGTGAACCCTGTCGGCAAGTGCAGGTTCGTTTGCAATATGATGGTTTGACATGGATAGATTATAAACTATCGGAAATGTATAAGTAATACTGTAAGCAGTATGTTCACAATTTATCGGGGAGTTTACAATCTCGCTAGGTAGATTATAAACAAACGGTTTTCACAAAAATACGGTGACATATACATCCGAAGGGGGTGAAGACTACATCAGGTACAGACAGACTATAAAAATTTTCAGCTCAAAATAAGGTACTCAAAAATTCAAACAAATTTTTTGAATTCAAGTTTATTGAACTAAAATCATAACCAACATGTCACCCGTCAATGAAGGTCATTATCATTTTGCGTCCCTTGCTAATATTAATATAACATTTTATCTTCCGCGATCTGTGCGACTTGTACAAAAAAAGTGGATTAGTGTAATGTATATACACTTTCCATTACACCCTGTGTAAACATCAGCCCTCAGAATTTAAGGAAAGTACGTAATGTACATAACATTCCTGTCATACCTGGGCCAGTAGACAAGATGGTTACATACAAAGGTTGATCGTTTACTAACGATAACTTGTCTAGGGGGGCTGGTATGTACCTTTAAATTGGCCGTCCGGGCCAATCAATCGTATGTATATTTTTGAAGTACGTGCTAACACTACCCAATTCTACACATTTTGTCAATGAGATAATAAGGAAGGTCTGACAGCACTGGAATCTCCACTATAACAACATGCCCAAAAACCGATGTAACAAAAACAAAACACGCTTCTAACGTCAAATGAGTGTACACAAAATAAATTCGTTGAAATATTCGATGAACTTGTTTCAAGGTTGTTCTAATGACGTCCTTTAAGGCGCGGACTGACTACGATTTTGACAGCACTCGTTCTTCACTGGAATAGGGTTGAAAATGGTAAATCATAAATGTGTCGACTCTATGAAATGGACTGTTATTTACGGGTTTTCTTTAGATTATACAGAATATACGCATTAAATTGAATAAGTGTCCGGTTAACATTCTAATATAATTCTGTATCTTATATATTCTTAAAAATAAAATTGTTGTCATCGCTGAAAATACGGAGAATTTCGACGCGAAAGATTTTTTTAGACGTAACTTAGGATTTTTTTATTGGGAATATCAAAGCACTTTTTAATATTCTATTCGGTTAACATTTTTCTCAAAACCCTCTTCTATCCACAGTATTTTTTTGTGTTAGGTATTTCATTGCGTTACGTCATACTCGACTCTCAAAGAAACCCATTTTTGAGATTTGAGCTTAGACCCGGCCTTAACATTCAAATAACTGCAGCACAGTTTATAACGTGATGTATTAACTTTTTAATGCGATGACTGTAATTAATTTAAATATATATAAATGCTATCTGAAATAGCCTTGTTTGGGTTTATGTAAAAACTTAAGCCTTAAGCTGCAGGGGCAGCTGCGGCTAGTGCGGAAAATTCAAAATTAAAAAAATACGCATCGATTGGACCCAATTATATTTTTGTGCCTTTTGCGGTCGAGACCATAGGACCGTGGAGGTCCGAAGCTCACCGTTTTGCTCGCACCTTGTCATCAAAATTGATCGAGACCTCCGGAGACCAGCGGGCGGGGAGCTTTTTCCTCCAAAGCGTCAGCTTGGCTATCCAAAGAGAAAACGCTGCCAGCCTTCTGGGAACCCTGCCGTTAATCGGAAGCAGCGGCAGGCTTGAGGAAATTTTCTATATATAGATTGTATTTTGTACATATTTGTTGTAAATAAAGCCTATTTTAATGAGAAAAATACCTGATAAAGTTGAACACGCTAGTGGTTGTAATAGTACAAGCATAAGCAAGGTGCACTTATGCAGAGTGCTTCCAGACATCTTTATCTACATAAATAATATGTGGGTAAGGAAGCCAAATCTGTACATAAAATAAATAATTGAACTGTTTTACAAAAAAACTTAAACCGATTTCAAAGTACACTAAGAAGTAATCAAATCCTGATCTGATGACAATGGGACCAAACGGGAAGTGTACCCTGCGAAACAAAAAAGAATTTTCCAAATCGGTTAATAAATTACGGAGTTATGAAGTAACAAACATAAAAACAAATACCACCGAATTGAGAATCTGCTCCTTTTTTGAAGACGGTTAAAAAATATGTGGTTTGTATTAGGATACATACATAAATGCCGCTTTTGTCTGTATGTTTGTTTGGTTGTTCAAGCAACACTCAGAAACTAATGGACGATCGCGATGAAATTCACGCTAGCCTATGGTATGGAGAAGGACATAGGTTACTTTTTGTCCCGGGAACGCGGGTGAAACCGGGGTACACACCTAGTGTACAATATAATGAGCAACCTCGAAACAAGCTCATCAAAGGATAATCTTGCAACATTAAAACAGGAAAACCTTGCTTCGTATATGTCGATACCACAAACGATTGAATAGATTAAGGAAAATCATACTATGTTGTCATATTTAATATTTACTGCCGTGTCAAAATCATTACAGGCATTTGTCATACATATTTACGTACGCCAGGGGGGCTAAAAAGCAAGCTAAAGCAATATTGCTAACGCAATTCATTTCTTCGAATTCTCGGCAGATCCTACGTAATTTCAATATTTTTTGGTATACTAGTCACTCATTATATACAATTCAATTCAATAAAAGATTCGGAATTGATGAATTGTATAAGATCTGCCGTAAATTCGAAAAAATGAATTGCGTTAGCAATATTGCTTTAGCTTCCTTTTTAGGGGGGCTGTGCTCTTCTAAATCTTGATTATCTATGGGAATTGCTAAAAGTAGTATTTTAGTAAAAGTGACGCCTCGTAAGTACAAAAGACGGCACACTATACCTGGCAACCCCTTACGAGGCGGGCGACAGACGGATGGACGTAGTCGCACCATAAGGGCTCCTATTTACCTTTTTGGATCGGAACCCTTAAACATTGCCGCAACAGGTTCCCCTGGTACACTTATCCCTACCGAGCTTTACTTACTACCGTTGAGAAAATATTTGTATTTTTATATGACGAATTCGGTAAACAAGCAATACCACCTGATGGTAAGTGGTTGCCGTAGCTATATCGACGCATGCAATACAACTCACGCGTTACCTACCCTTCCGCGCTTGATGAGCTTTGGCGACCTTACGCGCAGCGCAGGAACACAACATAAAGTTATTTGGCTGCTGTATAAATGCTACCATACCAACAATTCTATGCTATATTCTTATTTTAGACGAGTATTCTATGAATGAGGAGTTTTCTTATAATACCTGTATGGTCAAAATACCTGTCAAATCTTGAACATAAGGTTCAAATTGATTCGAATTATCAACAGTTTGCTAGGTGTTTTGAGCATAGAGGTATCATAAGAAAACTCCTCATTATAAATGTCGAAGCGCTGTGTTGTAGCTAGCACGATTAGCCGTTCTTAATCGATCGGCAAAGTTAAGCTACCACCGGTGTGGCCGGTACCTGGATGGGTGACCACCTGGTGGTATTTCAAATCGAGCATTTCCGTGCTTCGGAGGGCACGTAAAGCAATTGGTCCCGGTTATCACTTAATTGTGATTGTCGGTTAAGCTACTTGGAGGCCTACTAGGCGGTTTGAAATCTCCAACAGTAGGTTGACCACTAGCCTACCTGCACCTCGCCGCAGTGGGCACGCGTGGTGGAGTATTGCCCATTCCCTTTCACCCTCATTTGTGAAAGGAGCCCTGTGCTCAGCAGTGGGACGTTATAGGTGATGATGAATCTATGAATTACTTTTCCTGTTTGCGACTGCACTAAGGACAATTAGACATAAATAGTTAATAGTTAGTTAGACAATATTGTGGTTTTCCTAGAACATTTCCTTATTTGCGATTATTGCTTGTGTCTAACTTGTGTTATAGTTTTTTTTTTATCTGTCTGTATGTTTTAAGGAAATAACCAAAAGCGAGGTCTTGCATAATTTATTATTGGTATTTTGCTCAAAGAGCAGCTCGACTGGTGAAGTACCTCCACCTAACAGAATACTAGGGGCCTACCACAAGCTCTTAAAACAAGGTTAAAATAACCTTATTTGTCTTTTGTCCCGTTTTGACGCCGGATGTCAAAGAGAGACAAAAGTCAAATAAGGTTAAAATAATATTATTTAATACGTTGGCTCGCGGTTAAAAATATAACAATGACATCAATTGTTATAATAGGACGCGCGTCCCTCGCGAGAGAGCTTGTGGTTCGCCCTTTGTATTCAAGTCAAATAACTGAATAACACATATTTTCAAAACGTCACAACTCACAATAACCGCGCCCAAAATAATAACCCTGATATTTGCGTCAGCGTTACGAATCATCGTCGACGTAATAATTAATCGATGACATCTCACGCTACCGGTTTAAAAAAAAGAGTATTTTATGACAAAATAAATGGATTAGTCGCGGTGCTCATGATTATTAACAGTTCATGCGATTCTCACGGTGTTGAAATGTCTGTGGGTCGAATGAAGGGAGTGCGCACATCCGTGAGATTTTATTGAAATTGTGACATAACCGAAAATGGTCAAGTATTGTAAAAAAGAAAGTTTTTATACGGGCTTGCTTTCCTTGTAAGAAAATGTATATATCTAGACGCACAGATTACAGAACAAAAGGCAGACAGAGCGCGCGGAACTCGGAAGTGAGGCTAAAAAAGCAAATACAAATTTAAAAACAAATACCTAGCATTCGCTTTCGGATTTGTATTTGCTTTGTTTAAACAAAGTTTATTAAAAACTAGCTGTCCCCCGCGGTTTCAGCCGCGTTCCCGGGATAAAAAGTAGCCTATGTCCTTCTCCATACCATAGGCTATCTGGATGCCAATTTCATAATGATCCGTTGAGTAGTTGTGGCGTGAAAGCGTAACAAACAAACAAACTCGCTTTCGCATTTATAATATTAGTAAGGATAAAGTGTATTAACAAATTCAAAAGCGAATATCAGTTATGTGTTTTTCAATTTGTATTTGCTTTTGTGGTCTCACTCCCGTGTTCCGCGCGCTCCATCTGCCTTGTTCTGTAATCTGAGTCTAGGCTAGGTTCTCGAAAATCTACAGGTGCCTTCTGTTTCATCAGTTGAACTTGAGAGCTGATCGTTAGGAACACACACTATTGAAAACAATCAAAAAGAAATACCGCTTTTTGATATATATTATAGGTATATATGTAGGTATCTAGGTAGGTAGATATGTTAGGTGTTCTGGCATATTATATGTTAAGTAAACGTAGGAACATAACATTTATTTATGAATAAGTACTTAAACAAAAATGATTTTGATAAATAAATGAGAATTAGGACTTTTTGGCGGGAACTTGCAGAGTGACGTTGCTTTTTCATTTTTATTTTCATAAATTCGTGTATTTTGAGTTTTATTGCATATTATCGGTGGTATTTTATCCAATAAAATGCACAGTAAAGTGAAATGAAATGAATTATGTGTATCGTGTCTTTTCAAGTTGTCTCAAGAAATCCGTGTAAAGTTTTGGTACAATTTACCACCATTGTACTAAAACTTTTATGGACGGTGACTGACTGAGGACTATGTGAAAGTAATTTATTGTGACTAGAACTTATAATATTACTGGAAAATGGCAAAATACACAAGCCGTGTCACGCCAAAACTAAAAAAAAAAAATTATAATTAATATTCAGGCCAAGATCATTATGTAGGTGTGTGATGCATCGGTGCCTACAGAAAATACGAACGCAACTTGAGACCGTATAGTGTAATCATAAAGATGAAAATAGCTTATATTCCAAATTTTACTTAAGTGGGCGAATGTCAAAAATAACAATAGGCTTTTTAAGTTGGAAGTATAATTAATTGTCTATAATTTATAATAAACTTTGGAATTATGAACGAGTTGCTAGTATCTGGCGTTTCCCAGCAACTTGACTGGTTGTTAGTCCAGCCCATATCAGTGCCGGATTACGCCAGCGCGGGGCCCTAATTGTAATTAAGGGCCCTTGGTTCAGGGTCCCTAATATCATAGGAGTTGGTTGCGTAGATATTTATCTAGACATTTTATTAGTTGTGTAATTTTTCTTCATTTGAGTTTGAGTATTTCAAAAACCTTTTTTCTCACAATCATTTTAATTTAATTTGTTAAGGTATATGTAATCTTCTCGTCAGTAATAAATTATGTTATCCTTTTACAGTGCGTCTTTGCGTGGTCGAAGGCAGAGGCTCCTACAAACGTGCCCCAAAATTCTGCCCCATCCTGGATGAGGAGAAGGCGGGCGTCGAATGTGTCATAGGTACTGATAGGTAAGTTCGTTTGTCATTATTTTTTTTTATATCATCCTGATGCTTCTAACTTCTGTTAGAAATGAGCTGTATTCCAGTATCTAACATGGCGGTTTGTAACCTAAAATATAGATACAAATTTTATTTATTTCATAGATTCACAGCTATTTAGCCAAAACGAATCTCATTATATATATAATCCAAAATCATAATATTAATTTAGAAAGAATAGGAACGCGTAGTAGTAGTGTTTTTTTAGTATGAACATGAACTATGATCCTATATCTCTCCACTGCACTCTCCCAATACGCGCCATTTCCTCCGGTCCTCCGTCTTTCTCATCCACTCAATCCTTGCCACCTTCCTCAGGTTTTCTATCCAGCGGGCCCGAAAGATAGCCAGTGCAACCCACGTCCTTCAAATTATGAAGGTTTACAGATTTTTCAAGATATTCATCTATAAAGGACTACGACAAAACACCATCCAAGACAGACTCATCGGAAATGATTCACTAATTAAGCTCAAACTCACGAACTTTGACCATCAAAAAAAGTGTGATTGGCTATCGGTTTTGTAACGGATATATTTTGGAGAGTTTGCACTAAATTGTGCAACCTGATGCCACCATTCCCATTATTACACCAAACCACAAGACGCTGGGAAAACTTTCATCCTTTGTTGATATACCAAACACACGGACATAGAGTTCTGCATCCATATACAATGACAGAAAGGGAGTGGAACTTGCATCCGGTGTCAGGGTTTTCTGACAGTTACATTCTGTTCCAGATTGGACTGCCTCCGTCGTATCAGTAAAGGCACGGTTGACTTCGGTGTGTTCAGCCCTGAGGACCTGGTGGCGGCGCAGTGGGCCGACGTCGACGTCCTCGTCGTCAATGAGCTCCGTTTCATAGCCAGTGAGTATTAATAAATATAATAAATAAATTTACATTTCTCACACACGGCTATCTGATCCCAAACTAAGCAAAGCTTGTACTATGGAAACTAGATACATACTTAGTATACATAATTACAGACATGTTCATGCACAAAAATGCTTGTCCTGGATGGAAATCGAACCCATGCAGCGTGATAGGTAGAGGCACAGATTAAGTAACTTACTTTAAGTTACTACTTAGAGGTCTGACCAACCACGCAAACTGGCCCGTCAAAACTACTACTGCCCTTAGAATAAGGCACATAATCCACTGGATAGATTAAAGAATAACCCTAAATCTGTATTATTCCAGGACCCTACGAACGCAGCGTAGTAGCAGTAGTCAACAAACGCATTCTGCCGGACAGCTCGACTACTATAGAGGGAGTTCTTCGCAACAGTACCTTATGCCATCCAGGAGTTGGAATCAATGATATTCGACCACTTAGTGATACGCTTTCTGGGGTAATAGAATTTTTATCTTAAAATATAGGTACCTTTGTACCGCTGCCCGCTTGATACACCCAGAAATCCTGGGGCTTCACTCACGCGTTACCCTTCCCACTCCCCCATAAGCTCTATTGGTCTTACTCACGTGCTGGAACACAACGTAAAATTATTTGACTGTGGCATTCTGTAAGGTTCAATCAAGCTGCTTTTTGAGCGAAATAACACTATACTTCACTTATCTTTTGCTGATAATTTCTCTTGTTTGTTCACAGTATTTAGAATCTCTAGTCCTGCAGCGCTCATGTGATCCGAGCCTGTCTCTGACGGAGAACAGAGTGAAAGCTCTCGCCGGGTTCTTCGGGAAGGCGTGCAAGGCTGGACCCTGGGTGCCTGACCAAGTGAGGGATGCTGAACTTAGTGAGTACCCAGCTTATTGTGACATCTTCTTTTGTTTCTAGGTTTTAGGCATTGGCGTAACTAGGATCCTTTTTCCTAAAAGCCCATGCAATGTGCGCTGTTCCAATTTGAGGTGTTCAGCAATATTTTGCCATCGGTTTTTGGAATGTAGAATTTTGGGTTGGTAATCCAACATCCTGGGGTGGGAACCAGACTATTCTAGGATGGGCACGGACCACCCGTCCCTATATATGCCAACGGTTTTAAGATTTGCTTAGGAAGTGCCATTATTAACCTATATTCATAAAATGAAATACTGACTGAATGACAGTCCACGCACAGCTCAAACCACAGCGTCACCTCTAAGGATGGTTTGGATATAATACAGCCCCTAAGAGGGTAAAATAGGAAATCGCGGCTGAAACTGCGGGGTCGAGGACAATACATGGAGCTTGCCAGACCTTACTCAGACCTGAGTCAGATGATGTGTCGATACAATCTTCATTATTGTGAGCCACTACTACAATTCGCAACCACACACACCGACATTTTGTATCATCGCGGGACAACCAGCGCTCCTACCCCACTCGACCATAGACTTTTGTGTTGGACACGTTTAATCTATCGAAACATCATCATTTCATCACCAACACTGACTTCCACTCCGCTACATGATGCTCATTTCTTTAAACTAAACCCCCACACTACTACTTTGTTCCAGAATCTAAATACTCGTCCCTATGTGCGGCGTGTGGAGCCCCCGCGCGCTGCTCCGCCGCGGACCGGTACTGGGGCGACGTGGGGGCCCTCACCTGCCTCGCCGAGGCCGCCGGTGACGTCACCTGGGCTGAGCTCGATGACGTCACCACTTATTTCGGAGTGAGTACTCGCTTCCGCAGACTTCACTATCAATAGGCTTATTAATATTAGTAGTCGCTAGGGCATGTAATATCGGAAGGTTTTTCAATTCCGATATTGATTTCCGATATTGGATCTCAATATCGGAATTCCGATATTAATATCGGAATTAGAAATTTTTATTATAAATTGCACATATTCCTTATAAATTGCACATATTCCTATATAAACTGCACTAATTATCTATCTATACTAATATTATAAAGTGGAAGAGTTTTTTTGTTGGTTAAACTGGCTAATCTTTGGAACTACCGGTCTGAATCGTTTTTTTTTTTCACTTGTAGGAAGCTAAATTATCCCCGAGTATTATAGGCTACTTTTAATCCCGGGAACGCGGGTGAAACCTCGGGGGTCAACTAGTTCGTTATAAATTTGGATTGAAAACATCTTCTGCTCAGTCAAGCACTCTTGTTAGAGGGGTCGTGGTTGCAATAGATAGTGTATATGGTGGGTCTTCAACGCCAATGTTCTCCTTGACTAGGGTTACAGCTTTCGCAATGCTTTTCCATTTTTTGCGGATCGTAGCATTGCGAGTACACCCTCCCACTCTGGACAACAAGTCTTTTCATCGAGTGTTCGTTTATGCATATGCAACCAAAGAACTTGAGAATTTGAAGCTGCACAGTCGACGAAAGCCTATCTGTAAATTCAAATCTCCTTCAGGATCGCGTTATTGGTACGAAAGGCTGTCAACGGCATTTTCGGGAAGCGTCTTCTGCAACACATCTCCAGTGCGTCAACTTTCCAGCTATCTTGTAGGCTTAAGGACCAAGTTTCAGTTCTTTAGAGAAAGATCGGAAAGACCAGGCATCTCATAAGTCGAATCTTTGTTTTCCTAGTTATACTTCTGTCTTTCCAAATCTTCCTACTGCTGATCTTCTGATTGCACATCGTCTTCTGTCTGATCTCATCTTCACAGTATCCTGTGTTGGAATTGCTAGAGCCGAGGTAGATGTAGATTTTTCTCAGTACGTCCAATCTATTAAGTTACGCCCGGTCTATTATTAACATTTTCATCTTATCTCTGTTGATTGCAAGTTCCAATTGGAGACTTGTAGTTTCTTAATGAGCCGAGAGGTCCTCCATATCTTCTTTAGTTTGGTTAAGAAGAGAAGTGTCATCATCAAGAGTCAAGGTGAGGCATTGGCAGTGTGCCTAGATGTGGTGAAGGCATTCGATCGGGTCTACACAGGGGTCTTCTCACGAAGTTGCCAGCATACGGGCTTCCCGAGGGATTATGCAAATGGGTCACCAGCTTTCTGTCCAGCAGATGCATAAAAGCCGTCGTCGACGGTAGCTGCTCCGATAACATGGGCGTTAATGCCGGCATCCCACAAGGCTCTGTGCTGTTCCCAACACTGTTTCTTCTGCATATCAATGATATGCTGTCTATTAACGGCATTCATTGCTATGCGGACGATAGTACAGGGGACGCTCATTATACGGGCCGTGCAAATATCCCTCGTTCCAAGGTGGAGGAAAGCCGCGAACGGCTGGTGTCCGAAATCGAGAGTACACTAATTTATGTCTCCGATTGGGCTCGACTAAACCTAGTCCATTTCAACCCCACCAAGAATCAAGCCTGCGCGTTCACCGCTAAGAATGGTCTGTGGCTCCACAATTCCAAAACACTTTCTTGAACATCAGTAAAAGCATCGGGATCCTTGGCATCGACATTTCTAGCGACGTTTTGTTCCGAAGTCACTTGGAAGATAAGGTTAAGCTGGCATCCAAAAAGCTCGGAGTGCTCAACAGAGCGAGGCAGTACTTCATCGGACAAAGGCTGCAACTTTACAAGTCGCAAGTCCGGCCTCATATGGAGTACTGCTGTCACCTATGGGCGGGAGCACCTGGATACAAAGGGACGTGCCATCAAAATTTTTGAAGATCCCGAGCTCACAAGCGACTTAGAACCCCTCAGTCTGAGAAGAGACTTTGCATCCTTAAGTGTGTTCTACCGCTTGTATAACGGAGAGTGTTCTAAAGAATTGTTCGACTTGATGCCCACGGCCACCTTCCACCATCGTAACTCGCGCTATCGACGGGGAGTCCATCCTCACACATTGAAACCAGAATTGTTTCAAACTGTGCGGGCTCAAAGGAGTTTTCTTCCGCGGACGCTCAGATTGTGGAATGAGCTCCCCGCCGTGGTTTTCCCAATGGACTACAGCATGGGGTACTTCAAAAAGGGTGTGAAGAGATTTCTTTAGGGTCGGCAACGCACGAATGATACTCCTGGTATTGCAAGCGTATAGCATAGATAAAAATATCTGATTCCGATATTACGATATTGGATCACTCAATTCCGATATTGTAATATCGGAAAAAAAGGTCCGAGATTCCGATATTACGAGATTCCGAGATTCCGATATTCATGCCCTAGAGTCGCTTAAAGGCCGAAATTCGACCGCAATTTATATACCACGCTATGGTTTCCTCACGAGGTTATTCTTCGCCGAAGGTTCAATTATTTCTGTTAGGTATTCCTATACATTTACATTTAATAATAATATGTTTATGTGAGATGGGTGTGTGTGTGATGGGTGTATGTGATGTATGTGTGTGCGCATATTATAATTAACAAATTCTTAACCTTATTTCAGTTAAAAGACTCTACAAAGGGCGCATATCAATCGACGGATCATTTCGCGTACCTGTGCCGTGACGGCACCTGGCAGCCGATGACCGACAACGCGGAGCCTTGCGTGTGGCTGCATAGACCCTGGTCGATCATTGCTGCTAAGAGGTAAGGCAGTCTTATTTTACCTACCTACAAATATTAACAAAATACAATCTATACAACGTGTAACGGTAGGGTCAGTGGCGTAGCTGGCCTTAGAGGGGTTCTGTATCAAAATTTGTTGAGGGGCCTTCTACCTGACTGCGGCGAATTATAATGAGGAGTAAAATTTTTAGTCATTTTTGCTTATACATGTTCGGGGCCCCGTATCATTGATACGGCGATAGCTACGCCCCTGGTACAGTATATTCATAACAGTATACAGCTTCTTTGGTACTAGGCGCACAGATTGCGAAAGAGATTTTTTTATAATAATAATTAGATTAGATTATTAGCAAGTGACGTGAAAAGATAAAGACCCTCATAGAGCACGCCAGCTATGATTATAATTCAATAAACTTGGAAGCAACAATTTGGTATTAATTACCATCCATCGATTAACAGCAAGGTTCCCAGCATAGTGGAATAAGCTCCCCGTCCGCTGGTCTCCGGGAGCATCGATCAGTTTTGATGATAAAAGTGCGAACAAATCGGCGAGCTAAGTCCCATGCTTTCGACCGCAAAAGATAATTTGGTGGACTAAATTATCTTTTGTGGTCGACAGTAGCGTATTATTTTTATTTTCCGCACCGGCCGCAGTTGCCCCTGCAACTTCATAACTCACAAGACGCCGATAAGTAAGACGGCGCGAGTGTAACCTCAGTCGGTCACCGTCCATAAAAGTCATGTTTTAGTACAGTGGTGGTTGTACTGAAACTTTTCACGGACTTCTTGAGACAACTTGAAAAGGCACGATACACATGATTAATTTCATTTCACTTTACTGGTGCACATGTATTGATCTTTATTGGATAAAATACCACCGATAATCTATATATATAAAATTCAAAGTCCTGACTGACAGACTGACTGACTGACTGATATATCAACACACAGCCTAAACCGCTGGTCCTAGAGACATGAAATTTGGAGGGTGTATTCTTTGTGAAAAGTAGGTATCCACTAAGAAAGGATTTTTAGAAATTCCACCCCTAAAAGGCCGAAACGGGGGTTGAATTTTCTGTGAAACTTCTTGTTTCCTGTAGGCCACGCGGGCGAAGCCGCTGGCAGAAGCTAGTATGCAATAAAACTCAAACTACACGAATTTATGAAAATAAAAATGAAAACGCTATATCACTCTGCAAGTTCCCGCCAAAAAGTCCCCCAAAACTTCTTTTTTATGATAGACAGCTAGATGACAGAATTCCAGTGCCGGATTAAACCAGAGCGGGGCTTTGAGTAAACGTAATCAAGAGCCTTTTTGCAAGATATGGTTATAAGAGTTGATTGGACAGATATATTTTAAAGAGTTTATTACTCTTCTAAAAGGTATAAAAAACATACAACTATATAACATAAACTTCACAGAGCCAAGAATTATCGCTACAATAAGTTGTCATTTTTTTAAAGGTTTTGTAAACCCTAACGAGGTATTTACATTATTTCGTTCGCGTAGCGATATTTTCCGAACTTCAGATTATAAAGTTACTTTTATTTACACTTCTTTAACTGCTGTTTTTAGTCGCGGAGCGAAACGCGATGTCCTAGTGTGTGTCAGTTATCTGGTTTCTATAGTTCAAGCTCTGTTTAGTTTGGGATCAGATAGCCGTGTGTGAGGAATGTCCCAGGAGATTTATTTAGGATTTAGGTATAAATTCGTAGAAAAGCAGCAGAAGCGGTAAGCAAGCTAGCCTCGCAGCTGACGAACAGCTCGGCGGTGGTGAACGGGCACTGGCAGGGCGCGCTCACCGCGCTGCTGGAGAGTCACCAGGAGCTGCCGGAGCCGCTGCAGCCGCCCGCGGCTCCCATGGACTACCTCGCCACCGCCAACGGGTTCCGGGAAGCGTACAGCCAGACCGGGTGTGATCCACCGAGGTAAATATGCCGCACACATTTTCGACTGTATTTCAAAATTGCGAAATTTGAAACATCGATCGACTGTAAACTGCGAATGTTCGTGAGTTCGAAAAACGCGATGGAAATGATTCAAACTAAAGTTTTTCGCAGTGGTATTCTTTCGAAAAAACGTACTTCGCGATGAAAAATATTCGAACTAGAGTTTTTCGCAATAGCATACTTTCACACTTACGTATTTCGAACTTATGAACATTCGAGCTAGAGTTTTTCGCAATAGCATACAATCGAACCAACGTTTTTCGAACTCACGAACATTCGCAGTACAGTCGATCGATGTTTCAAATTTCGAAGTTCTGAAATACAGTCCACATTTTCTACTACAGACTGAGTCAAACTTATTGGCGGCTGTGAAATTAGCCGCGGAACGCTGCGCAGTAGCGAAAACGAAGGTATGCGGTACATTCGAGATGATTGTACCTGCGCAAGGCCGGCTCGCAGCGCACTTCACAGCCGCCATTAAGTTTGGTTCAGATTCTACAACTGCTTTCTTTTCTTTTTTTTTATTAACACTAAGGTCGCAAACAAGCATACGGCCCGCCTGATGGTAAGCAGTTACCGTAGCCTATACCAAGCTTGCTTTGCTCTCTGAGGATCTTATGATTTCTTGGGATAAAAAGGATTTCCTTATCCATGGTTTTCCCAATGGAGTACAGCATGGGGTTCTTCAAGAAGTGTGTGAAGAGATTTTTGCAGGGTCACCAACGATGATACCCCTGGTGTTACAAACGTCTATAGGCTACAGTAACCGCTTAACATCAGCGGGCCGATGGTTGCTAGTGGTCAACTTACTTTCAGAGTTTTCAAGCCACCTAGCTCCTCTAACTAGCTTAACGACTATCACAGTTAAGAGATAATTAGGTACGAGAGGCTTCGTGTCTTCCGAAGCACAGAAAGAAACGTCATGGCCAACCGTCATGGTTTCTCATACAATGAGGCGTTTTCTAATGATACCTCTATGCTCAAAATACCTGTCAAACTGTTGATAAATCGATCCAATTTGAACCTTAAATCAAGATTTGACAGGTATTTTGAATACATAAGAAAACTCCTCATTGTAATATTTTTTTAATTGACTTAAAAAAAAGAGATTATCAATTCGACACGCATGTATGTAATATTATTGGAACTGCAATATATTCACATATGATGATCTATTAGGGCTTCCAAACAAATATACAAAATTTCATAGGTGTATGTATTTATGTTTGTCCATGCATATCTCCGAAGATATTAATCGGATTGTAACCATTCTTTTTTTATTGGTTTATATTTACTTCAACTTAGGGAAGAGTGCAAGTTTCATCGAAATCGGTTCAGTAGTTTTCAAGATATGGACAAATAAGTGTGACGGCCTGGCTTATTGATGCAAGCTACGGATGTGGTGTCAAAGGCAAAACGTCTCAAAACCTTCGTCAAATACTAGTGCATTTAAGAAAAACTAAAAATGACACATTTTTATGTTTCAGACATATTACCCTTTGCACAACGTCTCTATTAGCCAAGAACAAGTGTGATTGGTTGAGTGAAGCGGGCGGTGTGTACGGCGTGACGCCTCCCGTGCAGTGCGCCGCGCGGGAGGACGCGCGGGAGTGCATGCGGGCCGTGCGGGACGGCGCCTGTGACGTCACACTCGCTGATAGTGATTGGCTCGTTGCTGGATTGAGGTAACGAGAGCTCATCTATACAAAAAAAAATATGTCTGTTTGTAATATCAAAATAACAGCTTTTTACTAAATGCATAACAATGTATACGGTACTCTCTCTCCGAAACGGCTGTGCTTATTTTGACGGGACTCTCACTGGCAGATAGTTGATGTTATAAGGAGTAACTTAGGCTACTTTTATTTTAGAAAAAGAATTAAGTTTCCGTGCAAATTAAAAATGGTGACCTGGCAGTAACTAGGGGGGCCCTACCGATCGCGGGGCCCTGGGCGCTTGCCCAGATTGCCCAGCGAAAAATCGTTCTCTGTTATTTACTTACTTTATGTACTTATTTGTTTTTTTTCGCAGAGATTTTAACCTCGTCCCAGTCCTACACGAAGCAACACCAATCGTAGAAATGACGAACACAATCGTTGCTTACGTCAAAAATGATTCCATGATAACCAAGATGGCGGACTTGCGCGGGAAACGGGCTGCTTTCCCGCGGTTTGACAGCGCCGCGTGGCATGCTGTCAACAACTACTTAGTTAAAAATGAGAAAATATCATGCAAAGAAGCTGTCAACAGTTATTTCAAAGAAATTTGCGCGCCGGGGATCGAAAATGGAACAGAAATTAATGATAATTTGAAGAGTTGTTACGAAGGTGGCGAAGTGCAAGCTTTAAAATCACTTGTAGAAGGAAAAAGTGATGTCGCTTTCGTCAGTATGATGACATACAAAATGGTTGCAGGTTGGTTACCAATACCGAATCATTTTATTTGTATCTAGCTGTTTAATATCAGTGTAGATTATCTTCATAGCGTAGATTTCTGACTTTAACGATAATTTTTCTTTCAGCCAACCAAATCCCTGAACCCTGGACGAGAGACGTCAGCAACATAACTCCTGTATGTCCAGAAGATAACGCTAAATACTGCTTCATAAGTTGGTCAAATATTGGCCACATGTTCGCACCTAAAAACATAACTGAGATGAGACGTCATGAGATTATCAATGTGTTTACAAAGTTGGACCAAATGTTTGGCAAACATCCACCATTCCACAGCCCAATGTTTTCCATGTATGGAGCATTTAACCATAAATTAAATGTACTATTTCATAATAATACGAGAAGTTTGGCGACGGATGATATGTTGTCTACGCATCCGTATGATAAAATTCCATTTAATTTTGAACGAACTCTTACTAATGTTACAAGTTTTGAGTGCAATTTTGCCGCGAAAGCGACGCCATCTTTGTTGCTTTTATTAACTCTAGTCTTCTTTGTAATTTATAGTTAATTTTAAGAAATGGTTGACTAGTTTAAGTTTATTATTAGTAACTTACAGTTTTATTAAAATATTTTTACAATTTTTTTTAAAGTTTTATTTATTTTTATCTGAACAAAAACATAATGGAATGAAAATTCCTCGATAGAAAAAAATCAGAAAGATACCTCAAATAATAATGAATTTTCGTTTTTATTCGTTCATGGTGTATCTAATTAAGACAAAAATTCGATAAATAATATCACTAACATATCGACTAGGGCTGCTACTGACGATTTTTTTAAATATTCTATACTTTATGAGTTATTTAGATAAGAAGCGCTAAGTTCATTTTTGTTCCGCGAAACGCTATCTCCGTCTCATGCCACGCGAAGATTAGACATAAGTTTGTTTCATCTGACATTGCCATATTTTTCTGGGGTGCTTTTACTGGGTAAAAATCGCACATAACCCAGCAGTTATACCCCCTCTTGTAACCGGGTAAGTATCCTTAGCACTAGTGTCCGGCGGTTAGGACTAGTGCGGTATTTAGAGCTAGTGCATCGGCAGTTAGCCCTAACCTGTGGCTATCAGAGCTGGTGCAGTGGTTTAGCACTATTGTGTAGCAGTTTGAACTAGTGCAACGGTTAGTGCTATGTAATGAATGTGACTAAAGCGATGAAGATACTAGGTATAATATTTTAATTATGATTTCAATGACGAGTTCTCTTATGATACCTCTATACCATCTGAGGCTCGTGGCAAATCCTTTGGATGGGGCCCCAGTAAAACTCGTCACGTTGTCATTTAATTTTAATAAATCACGGAGGTTGTTACTAGTAGGTAAGTAGAGTGCACCGCAGAGCACGTGGGAGATCACACATTAAGGCTGCAATAGGCGGTCTCATCAACGACAGCACCAGAAGGGCAGCAGTTAGGGAAGAATGGCGGTGTGTCGTAAAGCGCTACAAATCACACGTCATGACGACCACTCTAATAAGAGCATGAGAACAAGTAGTTACAGTAGTACCCAACTAATATGGCTTACCGATGTACCTGCGCAGAAGATACATTTTCAAAGCGCGGGAAACGCTATTGGTCGGCAGCTGCCGCCATGTTAGCGCGCGCCGTGCGGAGGGGCGTGACTTGCAAGTGAGACGGAACTAACAGCTGCAGTGTATTATGAACCTTATAGTAGTGATCTATGGTTGATTGTAAGTTTTAAGCACTCTTTCGTTAATCTTCGGGGCCATACTTTCTTTTCTGTGCGAACGAAGATTCACGACGCGCCATATCAGTTGGGTAATACTGTACCCAAATTTATTACCTAATAATATTGTTTGCATTTTAGTTAAATATCTAATTTCACTTACACACGTTCGGGGCCCCGTATCCTTGATACGGCGCTAGCTACGCCCCTGCATACCTACATACATACTACAGGTGAAGCAAATATGAGTGCTAGAATTAAATTTAATTTTTCAGAAAAAGTAATAACAGCAGTTAACGTAGGTATTATCAAACTATGTGTACACCTCGCAGTTTCACCCACAGTCTTCTTTTGTGGACCCTAAGCAAATACTCCAGCGACATTTTAGACCGGCCGCATACCATAAGAAATTTTCTGTCAGAAAATTTCGGACGCCCGCTTGCTCATACATTTTTGGACGTCAGACACGTCAGAATTTTCGGATAGTATGCGGGGTCTAGAACAAAA
Source organism: Polyploca ridens (assembly GCA_951394255.1). Lineage (NCBI taxonomy): Eukaryota > Metazoa > Arthropoda > Insecta > Lepidoptera > Drepanidae > Polyploca > Polyploca ridens. The sequence continues at coordinate 3,673,244 of OX596271.1, read as the reverse complement.
TGTATGAGGGAAGGTTTGGCTGCTAAGATTGGTCTGGCTGCTTGCAAAAAGTATTGAAATAGTATCATATATAAAAATCAGTTCGCAGAATTTAAGGAAAGTCCGTAATGTGCATAGCATACCTTTCATGCCTGTACCTGAAAATTGGCCCACGGGACAAGTTAGCTGGTATTCATAAGTTTGAAGTACGTAACAGTAGGTACCTATTCAATTCTAAAAAAACCGTTAGAAAATAATTTCTGTCTGGCGAACCTAGCATCTTGGTCTAATATAATGAAAGTGATTTATAACTGGATCAAACTCAAATAAGATAAGGCTGTATGGCTCAAACTTTTGCCTGCCTTTTGGCGAATGAATATTATAAACAACAACAACTCATAGACACCGACCGACTGACACAAGGACACAAGGTATTCAAAAAAAACAAACAAGTTTCCATCAAGTTTCCTTTTCGCGCGACCACAAAATATACATAATTTTTGCACTGAACTTTAGCAAAGGAAATTATTATTTGTAGTCGACACAATAATATGTCTTCTGCGGACATAAGCAACTTTTTGAAAAAGCTGGACGCCGTAAAAGCTGACTACACATGTGGCGTTTGTTCCGAACTTTGCAAAAATCCAGTTACATTGAGTAAATGCTTCCACATAATTTGTTCCGAACATTTTAGAGGTTTGAAAAACTGTCCCAATTGTAATATTTCCCTTGATGGGTGCTCCAAATACACTGACGACAGATTGGGAAGTTGTATTGACTCGACCCGAGAACTGAGCGATATATTTGAAAGCGACCTAAAAGAAGTTAGCAATAATACCTCTGCAAAGAAAGGTAGACCCGTCAAAACTGCAAAATCTGTTAAAAGTGCTGCGAGTACGAAAGGGGCAAAATCTGTGAAAAGTACGTCGAAAAAGGCAGTTGCTAACAAAACTAACATATATAAACCTGACAATGAGACTGCTAATACATCACTCCTTTCAAATTCAAGTAAGTTCAATAAAGCTTTAGAGAAACGCAATACGAAAGGGGAAACTATGCTCCACATAGCCTGCCGTCTTGGTAAGATAGACAAAATATCAGAATTACTAAACCAAGGAGCAAATACGAATACAAAAGATAATGCGGGCTGGACTCCGTTGCACGAAGTTGTGCAAAACGGGAGACTTGATATAGTCAAACTATTATTACAATATAACACTTTAATAAACGTACCTGGGCAGCATAATGAGACTCCGTTGCATGAAGCTATTAGATACAAACGTGGTGATATTGCCAAAGAGTTGGTCAAAAATGGTGCTGATATGCACATTAGAAATTGCAAAGGAGAGACTCCGTATCAGTTATCATCGCCAGAATTCAAAAACTTATTACTTGCTGCTGCCGAGGATATTGTCCAAACACAAACTATTAATATAACTCACATGTCATCACTACATTCGGAATTAGATTCAGAAAATATCCGTGTATACTGTGTGTCTGAATTCCGTACAGTACATAACAAACTAAAATCACTATCAAAACACCATGTTGAGGTTATAGTTCAAGCTAAGTTTACAAACGACGTAACACACTTGATTGTTGATGCTGATGATGAAAATGTTTGTACGTCAAGCTTAGAAGTTTTACAAGGAATCGTCAACTCCTTATGGATATTATCAGCGAATTGGGTAACAAAATCGTCAGAAGATAAATTAGAGCCATTTGAGCCGTATGAAATTATTGGAGTTGGATCTAAAACCTATCAAGGCCCTAAAAATGCCCGTTACAACAAATACAAGCAGTTACCTGGCATTTTTGACGGCTGCCATTTCTACTTACACAATTTCAATACTAAATACGTAATATCAGAAAGTATTGTTGTAACTAAAGCTATTTTAACTAAATTGATAACAGATGGAGGTGGCATCGCTCTAAGGAGAGTACCGAGACCTGAATCAATACCGGAAGCAGAGCAATTGGTACCGTATCATGCAAAGCCTGGTGGGAAACTAGTGAATTGTTCGCATTATATTTTATTTAAAGACATGTACGAACCAATGTATAATATGTCTCATTTAAAAGCTTTACCGATTGGATGGTTTATTGAATGCATTGAGAAATACGAACTCTGTGAACCTTGGTAATGATTTTGACTATATTGGTGAATTTGTGATGATAAGTGGTATCTTGCGACAGTCACTAAATATATATATAGCACCCAGTCTAGGTAGTCTTCTGTGACTTTGCAAAACCTATCTTGTTTCTCTTGTATATGTCAGAAAGAGACTCAACAAGTTTTATAAGTAGTTTCGTTGTTACCATAGCAACAGTAAGCTCTGACCATGATCCAAGAAAACAGCTCTGACAATTGATGGAGAAAAACATTGCGAGGAAACCATCGCATGATGGTATGGTACTTTTAGGTTCTCGCCTAGTTGAAAATTAGTTGCCAAACCAGGCTATGTTTTCTAGTGGTTGCACTTGAGAGCCAAATTTGTCTTGTAGGGTTTGTAATGACAACAATACAACACCTTGATATTGCTAATATCCACATATCATCACGTGGTACGTTTCACAATTTATTAACCAATGATATTATATGTAGAGATAGGCCAGGGATTAAAAAAAAAACTGGGAATACGGATGGCAACCCTAAATGAACAACCATAATTATTAAATATGGAAACCCAACCCTGATACCTCAGTTGGGTGTAGGGGTAATATAATTCCCCCTACATATTGAGAAATACATACAAAATAAGAAGGTGCTGTTTACACTCGGGACAACATACTTTCGTTGACGCCGACGCGATTCTGTGCTTTTACCATGAGTTTTCTACGCCGCTAACGTAATCTACACTCGCTAGCGACTACGGTGGATATTTTGCATGACGAGCAGCGCCTCTAGTGGACACTTTTGGAAGCATTTATCACCGTTCTTGCTAGCGCGTGTTGATTACGTTAGCGTAGAAAACTCATGGTAGGCGTACAGTACCTCTACCATGAGTTTTGTACACTAACGTAATGTACACTCGCTAGCGACTACGGTGAAACATTTTGTATGAAATGCTTTCAAAAGTATCCACTAGAGGCGGTGCTCGTTATACAAAATATTCACCGTAGTCGCTAGCGTGTGTTGATTACGTTAGCGTAGAAAACTCAAGGTAGGCGTAAGCTCAAATGAGCTAACCAAACCAGTTTTACCATGCCACTAGCGGAGCGGTTACAACTATCTACACCTTCTACTTATAATATCATTGCTGTCAAACTTCCCTCACATCAAAAATTAAAACAGGTTCAGCAAAAACTTTAATAATTATATTGTTTTCAAGGTTCAATGAATTAAGTTAGACGGCTGAATCTATATATAATAAGAAGATTGAACTGTTGAAAAAAGGTGTAAATATGAAGATCATTCAATTCCATCACAGACGTAGCTATAATATATAATATTAATATAAATCATAGCAAGCCATATTACGATATATTTTCAATACTAATCTTAGAGTGACCGCACACGCAGCTAAAATATATGTTTCTGTTACTTCGCTAAAATGTACTGTAATTTATATTATAGCTCGGTATATTAATAAATATTATAGCTACGTCTGTGGTGGGCTTTAAACGGTATACTTCAGTACCATTTTGGTTTGAATATGTACCTATAGTATACAAAATAATGTTATTAATTTCTTAATTACTTTGTGGTAATTAATTTATTTCATGTGATATTTTTGAATACAGTATTTTGTAAGATATTAAGTGTGTCTTTATTTTTAATCATTGATTTGGTTCGCAGTTTTTCATTTGCGTTATAATTTTTTTTACGACACTTCGAGACGCTCTTTACAAATTAGATCACCAACCTACATTGGTGCCGATGAAAGGTGCCGATTCTGTTGTAAATCGCACTAAACTAATTTTAGTCACATCTCATCTCTTTCTTACGAACATGATTGAAAAAGGATAGAACATATTTTAAGTTGTGAAATTAATCTTTGCCGTCTTATTTTGCGTGTATTTAGGCGTAACCGCGATAGATGGCGACTAAAATTATATTGAAAACAAGCATTGGACTAATTTGACAGGACTACATTTCTTACATCCTTTTCTTATGTTCTTTGTTAGAAAGAGACATAGTGACATTAAAATTAGTTTAGTTGTGAACAACAGAATTAGGGCCATTATCATATACAAAATTCAATGGACAGAGACGGCAAGAAGATTCCTTAGCAAATAGATGAAATAGAAAGACTTTACCTAGGTAGGTACATTACTAAACCCTTTTCGAGCAAAATCGGCTAAAAATAAAACCACATATTTATGAGAAAAACATTTTAATTCAAAATAAACTTTAATATTGAGTGTCTCAAAACCACATATAAGGTCCTTTTAAGGTCTTGGCGTATATTTTGAGGGATGAATTTAGTTCATTAGTAATCAAAAAACAATATTAGAAAAATTATCTGTAGTACATTGAAAAAACTTCATTATTTATACATTAATACTTGGTACTTACATAAAGTTCAATTTTTTTTTCTCTTGAACCATCAGACGTATTATTTTTCTAATATATTAGAGATATAAAAGTTTCGGATAGATACGGAGTCTAACTGAGATACTTACGTTATGAAAAGTTTTTGCTCGGCCGAGCCGCACTTTTGAGACACCCATTTACATACAGTATCAAGAAATCACAATCATAATACTTTATAAAGATATTATTACCCATAGAAATACCTAGAAAGAGCGTCGACAGACTACACTACTATATAAAACAGTACCTCTACCATGAGTTTTCTACACAAACGTAATCTACACACGCTAGCGACTACGGTGAATATATTGTATGACGAGCACCGCCTCTTGTGGATACTTTTGGAAGCTTTCATACAAATGTTTTTCCGTAGTCGCTAGTGTAGATTAATTAAGTGTAGAAAGGCGTAGCCGTGCTGTTATAGTGAGCGGTGACCCTAACAGTTAGGGGCTACTTTTTCGATGCGTCAACAGCTTCGAAGCTCAATCTGGATATATCATTAATCAAAGTTACTACCAAATATAATTAATTCAGGGACTCTTAAAACAGAGTATAGGCCAAGGATGTTAAAAATAATCGGATATATTCTCGCTAGCAAAAAACTGTCGCTCAAGTCGGCCACCACGCTGTACGTACAAGCCGTACACACATTCACATATTAGTCGAGCTCGGGTAAACGGCTCCGCGACAGAGTCTCGTTTCCCGCGGAATAGCCAACTAATGTGTGCGTGAGAGGTGGTCGACTCTCATAGACACAGTTTTTTGCTAGCGAGAATATGTCCGACGTAGTCTGTGGTATAAGCATATAGTTAAGCTGAGACGGTAGCTACGGCCCACATTGCGTTTCGGCCAGTCTTAAATATTTTCAGGTTAATTTTGTTTTTTTACTAAAATATTCGAAAATCTAAAAACTGCCAGCTTACAGGCCACGTCAGAATCGTCACAGTTAAACAGAACGCCTATAGTATAAACTTATTGCATTATACATTTTGGCCCATAATTATACTAATTAGGAAACATTGGCAGGAAATATTCATGAATTGGCATTTAAGTTCTCTACGTATTTTTAAACGCAACATATTTGTCTGTATGTTTGGTTATAACTTGGGAACCGAGTAAATGCACTTTTATGTAGCTCTAACACGCCTAGGGAGTTTCTCGAGTTTAACATAAATCTAAATTGGAGGTTATGTTAGTAGTATAAAGAAATAGACAAACATACACACATGAACCATGAAAACATTATTTACACTATCAATAAAGTTTCTGACAATTAAGTACTTAATCAGTTTTAATTAAATTTATTTACAAGGGGGTCAATAGGTATCAAAATGGCCACAAACGGAACTACTGTAAAAAAAACATAGTACCTACATTTGAGAAACTAACCTAAATTTGCATTTACAATTAATTATAGTTATTTCTTTACAAATAAGACAAAAAAAACATTATTTTACTAAAGTTTTATTTTCACAACAAGGAGCCAAATATTATCCCCCCGTTTTACCAAAGTTTAAAACCAAGTTTTGTAAAACCTATGATTTAAATATGAGGAGCAGACGAACATAAGACGACTTGTCCATGATTGGCGATTATTTTTTGCTCTTTAGGTACGGTCATATCATACCTTTGGAGTCCTAAAATATTTTTATTCAAAACTTTTTTTGGTCATTATTTTGTATAGGGCCTATACAAAATAATGACCAAAAACTGTGATATGTTTTATCCACTTCAAGATTTTTGTTGTTTGTGTTTTCTTTTTTCCTCTCCTGTAAAAAAGTCATAATGGGACAAGTCCTCTTTTGTTCGCATGTTCCTCACATATCCGTCACTGTCTAACGTCATATAACAAAAAGAGCTGGGGCTATTTAAGTGACCCTAGTTTCCTCAAACACTGTCTTAGGCCTCAAACGCATAGACAGGCGGCTTACTTAACGCCTAGAGCCTAGCGTGTCACCTAGCGAGTAGCTTAGTATAACGAACGTTCTAAAATTTTCGCGACCGGCCGCACTGTAGCTAGTCGTTTTTGATAAGCAGTAACTTTTTGAGTTTTTGCTACAACAGAATTAGAAAATAAAAAATCTAACAAAATGTATGGGAGTTTTTTCGATTTGTGACGTTTAGGACCATAACCTAACATGGCTCCATAGAGCATTTTGATCCTTGTTGGAGACAGGATTGATTAAGAGGACTCAATTCGTCATACTTTTTATACAAAACCTCTGTATTTATTATGGCGTTGTTAAACATTTTTCGTTAGATGTTTTGAACAAATTAGTATCTTGTGCACTATATCTAGCCGTGTATCTAGGCGTAATTTAAAAAAAGTGTGAAACAAATTCAGTCAAAGCCTCCGAAAAACAGCGTTTTTGCCTGAACTTTGGCCATATCTAATGTACCTATAAATTGGAAAAGTAAAGAAAACATTTAGATACCAGGCTTGCAAATGTATTGAAGATTCCAAATAACAAAAATTTTTTCACAAACTTGTAAGATTTTTTCACAAGAAGTATACTCCTGGAACAAGTTTTATGAATGCGAAATCATGAATGACGACCTAGCGAAGCCGCCGCGAGTGATCAGCGGAATTTACCGACTGATAACCGACGGCTCTGATGCTGTCTCTCTTTTTTCGCAGTCAAACATTACGTTGGATGAAATAACAAGCTTTTAGACTATGCTTGCGTTGAAGTTGCGCCGGCCACAGAGGGCCGCCTTAAGCTTATATATTATTTTCGAATTCCGTTGTCTCCCTGATTGTATTTCTCTGAATCTCTTTAAATTCCGATGGAAATAACTCAAAAAGTAAGAGATAGTCTCCTAACACCACATTCGCGTGGTGGTCACTTCAACCCTCAGTGGGTTCTAAAAGTTCTATCCTGTATAGGTATACCTTACATTATAAAGCGATACGATTCGAGACTATACACTCTGCAATTTAATCATTTTATTTAAATACCTATCTTCTTAATATTAGGCTAGATGACAAAAAAACCTATTTAGTCCGTCTTTTACATTATCAAAAAATATTAGACACGTATTTATTCTTTTGTCAATTAAACAAAAAAATACTGTGTTGAAGTTCCGCGTGACGTCACGTTGTGGTACACTTTTTACTCGTAAAGTGACGTCACGAGCCCCCACTCTGAACTATGACGCGCTTTATCTTTGTCATTTTTTAATGATTTTGATAAACAAAAAATACGTGTCTAATATTTTTTGATAATCTAACTGATGGACTAATTAGATTTTTTTTTTTTTACACAGGAATCATCTGTATTAAACGCTATTTAACTGATTATACTGATTAAATGGTCACGTAAATAAAATCACATTGTTTGACAATAGCAATGCATCGAAGAAAAAGCCCTTTAGAGTAGTAATAACGAGCAATCCAATTCCGCAACTAGTAAGTGCTTTTGCACTGATTAATAACAGTACCGGCCAATCAGAGCTCATTGTAGGTGTTGGGGAATTGGACGGACAAAATGAACGTCTTTGCGCTTCTTTGTTCATTGTTCGATGTAGTAAGGTGACGTTATTTAAGACCTTTTAATCAGTTTATTAGGTAAGTAACGTTTTATGACAAAGACCGTTACATTTTAAATAAAGAATAGATAAGTATATTATTTTAGTATACCATTAACAAAGATAGCAATACAATATGACCGAGATACATATCCGTTCTTTATTTAAAATATTACATACATTTAGTTGCTAAATCACCTAAACCTAGCAGATACTAAGAAATTAAAATAAAATAAATATTATTGGAGACGCATTAATAGCATTCTCACATTCAGTGAAACCGTCTTAGTGAAACGGTATGCCTATAGCACAGACATACAAAAAAAAACTGGACGAAACGTTGCCTATACGAAAGTGAAGCCATCCAAGTATGCCAGGCCGTCTTTTTTTTTTTATATGTTGGCGTCACATGTCTTGTGTATTTTGCCATTTTCCAGTTATATTATACGTTCTAGTCACAATAAATCACGTTCACATAGTCCTCAGTCTGTCATCGTCCATAAAAGTCATGTTTTAGTACAATGATGGTTGTACTAAAACTTTTCATGGACTTCTTGAGACAACTTGAAAAGTCACGATACACATGATTCATTTCATTTCACTTCACTGGTGCACATGGATTGATCATTATTTGATAAAATACCATCGATAATATGCAATAAAACTCAAAATTCACGAATTTATGAAAACAAAAATGAAAACGCAACGTCACTCTGCAAGTTCCCGTCAAAAAGTCCCAGGCCGTTTTGTAAATACAATCCTCACGCACACAAGAACACCATAGTATACCGATCGGTTGTCATTCCGCATTGAGATGTCGACAGTGACAATTAGGTTCAGTGTCACTTGTGTCACTAGTGACGTTACTCACACATACGTAGAAAATAGTGTTTCACTTTCGTATATACTGCATCGCTCCGTTTTTCTTTCGTACGTCTATGACCTATATTAAGAATAAATTTAATTTTATTTACGTTCGAAATTCGAATGTTAATATTACTTTTTAAACTCTATGAACAAGTCCCTAAGAAATTTATGATTCTCACAACGAGATATAAACTGTTCTAGTTTCGAAATAACAGCTTATTTGGCCATTGAAAAATCAAACCTTCGTCGTGTTAATCGAAAATATACCGTATATTATAAGTCCAGGTTCTAAATTGAATTGCTTCAATGTCGAAACATGAGTTAGTCATTACTTTAAATGTGACCAACACTGAAATCGTGTTTTATTTTCGCAAGAATCGAGCAAGGACACTTTGTCTGAAAATATATAAAAAGTATTTTTTAATAACTACACCAATCAGTATTTTTCACGAATAGCAAAATCATATGATATCAAAAAGATGTTATTTTTCTAATTTTAATTTCATACATTATCTAGATAGCTTGTAAATCATACGACAAGTTCGCTAAATTAAATTAAGGTTAAAGCGAGAACTGAGAACATATTTGACAACAGGTGTCTCTTTTTGCGCGCTATGTTTGTCTCTTTTTTGCATAAAAGTGACATATTAAAATGGCCATAGATTAATGCGCAAACGCACCAATGTTACCAACACATAAAAAAATATGTTACCAGTACAAAAAAGACATGAAAAATGCAGACAAAGTCGCCGTTCAGTATTAGTACATATTAATTCAGCGTGTGGACGTCGACGCGTGTGTGTGGCGCGTACGTGACCCACGCCGCCTGTCAAGTGTCGAAGCTGCGGGGCATGTAGCTGGGGACATAACGTCACATTGTTTGACAATGATATATATCTGGTCGGTATATGCGTGACCAGTTTGATATAGTTTTATGTTGAACTAGATTTCCGCCCGCGGTTTTACCCGCGCCCCCTTCCTTACCCCCTTTAGGTAATTCCAATAAGTTCTTTGCTAAAAAAATTATTTTTAATACAAGCTTTTTTTGAGTGACTGTACTTTTTGTAGCATTGTCTTCCAATATGTATACCAAATATCAAGTTAATCCGACCACTGGAAGTGGGTGAAATTCGACTTGCAAGATTCCACCCGAACAAACATACATACATTGTAAGTTAAATAAAAGCTTGTAAAAATCCTTTGTTATTGGCTTACCAGGAACCAATATATAGCAATTTTCAATTTAATCGAAAATCTCCCCCTTAAAACATAATTACCCTTTTTTGCCCCGTTAGGGGGTGGATTTTCGAGAAACCCAAAAATACGTTTTTATTTATTTTCTATCCAAAGCATTAATACCGAGTTTCAAGTCAATCGGAACGCGCGTTAGGTTTCTTCCATAGAAACTTTAACATCCCCTAAACCCCGGGGTATTAATTTGGGGTAATTTTGAAATACTAATAATGAGAATCTTTTTTATTTATTTAGATATGTAACCATGCTAAGTTGCAAGTTCATAAACTCAAGGAATAAGATTTTTGATATAATCAAAATCCCCCCTTTTCATCCCCTTAAAGGTTGAATTTCCAAAAACCCTTTCATAGTGGATGCCTACGTTATAAAACCTGTGTGCAAAATTTCAAGTTTGTAGCCCCAGCGGTTTAGGCTCTGCGTTGATTAATCAGTCAGTCAGCCAATCAGGCAAGTAATTACATACAGTATAGCTGTTCCCCGGGGTTTCACCCGCGTTCCCGGGCTAAAAAAAGTAGCCTATAATACTCTAGGATAATATAGCTTCCTATTAGTGAAAGATTTTTTTGAATCCAACTGATAGTTCCTGAGATTAGTCCGTTTAAACAAACAGACAAACAAAAAATCTCTTCAGCTTTATTATATTATTAAGTAGGTAGATAGATAAATTAAACGTCAAATACTTACCGAACACTATAATCATGTATCCTAAAGACGGCGTATTGTTCATTTCTGTACAACGGATAGAAATGTTCCACCGGCTCTGAGAGCAGCGTGTGACACAGTCGCGGCCGAGTTCGCGCCCACGACGTCTCCACATCCCATATATCTCCTAAAGAACACCCTTTGCTGGAAGAATCGTATTTGAAGATTAGTAACGTAACCAATTAAAAGTTGAGGACCAAAAACGGATCCCTGTGGAACCCAAAGTATCGATAATGGAAAGAGGGAAAAGTAGAGGACCAAAAATGGATCCCTGTGTGACACGGCGGCCGCACTGAAACATCATGTCTTTTTCATCATAAATCGTTTTTTACTTTTTTTTTACGATCATAAATTAGTTTCATAAAATGATTATAATAATCAAAAGCCTCTATTAAATCAGAAACTTTATAGGATCCTTATTGTACAAAATATTAAGTAAGCTTTTTCAAATAGGTGACAAATCTAGCAATACAATCAGTGGTAGTGACGTCTGATACCGAGACGAAGGTCCCGGGTTCGAATTCTACAATGAGCTTGAGCTTTCGGTGAAGGAAAACATCGTCAGGAAACCATAGCACGGTGGTAGGGTACTTTGTAGTACCCATCTGGCTGGCTACCACCCTCATGTTGAAAATCTGTCGCCAAGCACCTATCGGTGTGTTCCGACAGCTGCACTTGAGAGCCAGTTCCGTCTAGGCTTTGTGTGTGCACCACCTTCGGCCACATCATCACTTACCATGGTGAAATTGTGATCTATTACACAGTAAAAAAAAAAACATAATAACCACTAACTAGGCTGAAAAACCTCAAATCCTTACCTACTCCGTCCATAGCAATACTTGGTCTCGACTATGAGGTAGGTGGCTCTCAACTTCGTTAGTTCCTCATACAGTTCCGATGGTAAGAATCTGCCGTATGTCTTGTATACGGTGTAGGCGCGTTGTCTGTAATAGATGGGAAGATATTATTAGTATAGACTAACTGTGCGCTGTGGTTCCTCTCGCTATTCCAAGAAGACTTCTCCTGGCAGGGTCATTACAAATTAGGATTCCTAGTCTGTCGCTATTGCGTCATAATGTGGCCAAAACTGTTTTACAATAACTTAAACCGACTTCAAAGTATAATTAAAAGTAATCAAACCCTGATCTGATGACAATGGGACCAAACGGGGGTCCACTTCCCGTTTGGTCCCATTGTCCAAAGAAAAGAATTTTCTATATAAATGACGGAGTTACGACGTAACAACTAAAAAAAACATACAACCGAATTGAGAACCTCCTTTATTTAAGTCGGTTAAAATAAGGTTTGGTTGGACCCCGGTACAAAAGTTATCTGCGTTTTCAGGTGGCAGGAAGAGTCTTACTTGGCAGGGTTGTCTCTGGATCTCAATAACTAGCTAGAGCATCTAACTAAGATCTGTTTTCCCAAGAATTTGTTAGTAATTTGTGACCAAATATCAGATTTTTTCGGTCCCTAGATTAAAAGATATAAAGGTTTTTAGATGGCCTTAACATAATCTGATATTGACATATGAGACACATTAGTACCAAATGGTCTAGCGGTTTTAAAAGAGCTTATAAACGCGAACGCTCAGATTGTGGAATGACCAGCTCCCCGCCATGTTTTTTCCAAGAAAAGTACAGCCTCACGGCGGATGTGACAAGATTTTTTCAGGGTCGGGACCGCGCGATTGTTATCTTTGGTGTTGCAAGTTTATATTCTACGGTAATCACTAAAGCCTCCCATATTTCGAATCCCATTAAAATAAAAATAAAAAAACACAATTTAAGGTTCGTATTTTGGAAGTCCATCAAAGATCAAGTCAAGTTTTAAGTCGAGAATAAAACAATTGAATTTGGAACCTGGAACATTGACATAAAGTTAATTTTCTACTATTGTTGAGACTTGAGTTCACATATCATTTGAAATAGTTTTGGAAAAAAAAAACATTTGAAAGAGTTTCTTCTCTGTTGAAGGCCGACTTACGAACTGGTGGTAACTTCAGTAGCTTTAACCTTCATAAGTGCACTACTAGGGCCTAAATTGAATAAATGGCTTTGATTTTGGTTGAAGTACCTAGCTTCAAGATGCTCATAGTGAGGATGCGCGACCACAGGCCGCCTGGTGACCAGCATGACGGTGGCCAGGATGGGCATCGAACCTGCGAACGCGCTGCCGGCACTCGTCTCGCTCTTGATCCACTCTAGGAGCTGCTCTTGAGATAGGTCCGAGAATTCACCTAAAAACAAAAAAAAACAATGCTGCCGATTCTGTTGTAAATCGCACTAAACTAATTTTAGTCACATCACATCTCTTTCTTACAAACATTATTGAAAAAGGATAGAACATAATATTTAAAGCTGTCAAATTAGTCTTTGCCGTCTTATTTTGCGTGTATTTAGACGTAACCGCGATAGATGGCGACTAAATTTATATTGAAAATAATTGGACTGTTTTACAAAAAACTTAAACAGACTTCAAAGTACACTAAGAAGTAATCAAATCTTGATCTGATGACAATAGGACCAAACGGAAAGTGTACTCTTTCAAATAAAAAAATGTTTTTTTGAAATCTGTTAATAAATGACGGAGTTACGAGGTAACAAACATAAAAAAAAATACAACAAGCATTGGACTAATTTGACAGGACTAAATTTCTTACATCCTTTTCTTATGTTCTTTGTTAGAAAGAAACATAGTGAGACTAAAATTAGTTTAGTTGTAAACAACAGAATCAGCAGAATCAGAATTATTATATTATTGCTTCTAATCAGTCAGTCAATTCTAATGGACGAATGCAATAAAAGAATACTCTATATATATGAGCAGTAGCAAAAGCATAAACTGTCTCCTTCATACTCATAAGCTTGATCGCGCGCGAGAGAGACGGACAACCTTTTCAAGATGCGCTGAAATGCGACGTCACGCTGCACAGACAACACAAGCGCAACTTGTAAATGTGTTGAATGTTTCAGCTTTAGTTAAGCTCAGTGGCGTAACAATAGGGTGGCAGGGCTGGCAAAATGCCACGGGCCCCCGACCCCAGAGGGCCCCGGCCCAAGAGGCCGCGAGCTCAAACATATTTTTTTACATTGTACCTGAGTTACAGAAGTGAAGTCTCCAATACGCATTGGGCTAGCGTGGGAACTACAGACCATTCCCTCTCGCCTAAGAGAGGAGGCCTATGGTCATTAGTGGGACATATACAACGTGTAATTGAGTACGCTGAAAATTTCGAAGTTTATTAAAATTAAACTGAGTACAATGTGACGATTTTTACTGATAGGGCCCCATCAAAAGAATTTTCCACGGGCCCCAGATGGTATAGTTACGCCACTGGTTAAGCTGTAGGTAAAATACCCCTATTTATCCCCGCAAAGGATGAAACCGGGAGGCGTAAAGCTAGTAGTCGCATAGAAGTATAAAATACCACAAATAAGCCGAAGAACTGCGTCACTGTCTTTGAGGGTTGTGAAATGTTTTAACATTGTTTTGCTGAAAGAGCAGCGCGACTGATGAAGTACCTCCATCTTACTAAGTGTGTTCCTGCGGGAGTAAGGTTACCAGAGCTCATCGGGGTGGGGGGAAGGTTCGGTAACCGCTTAACACCAGGTGGGCCGGTTACTTGTTTGCCGACTATAAAAAAAGCAAGTAAGGGTACTTACCGACATGAGACATCTCATGCGACATGTTGTGCACCAAGTCTTGGACCAGCGGCGTCATGCTTATCAGCCAGAAAAACGGGATGTACTTCATGTATGACTTTGGAAGCCTACAAATACAGGATTGTTCAATAAGTCTTTTTTTACTGTGTATAGAGGGACTATACAACATTGCTAACGGAATTCATTTTTTCGAATTGTCGACAGATCCTACGTAATTTCAATATTTTTTGTCATACTAGTTACTCATAATAGTTAATTCAATTCAATAAAAGATTCGGAATTTATGAATTGCATAAGATCTTCTGGAAATTCGAAAAAATAATTCCATTTGCAATATTGCTTTCTTTTTAGCTTCCTTTTTAGGGGGTAGGCCTGTGTTTGACCGCAATCTCACCATGGTATGTGATGATGCGGCCGGAGGTGGTGCACACACAAAGCCTAGAAGGAAATGGCTCTCAAGTGCAGCTGTCGGAACACACCGATAGGTGCTTGGTGGTAGCCAGTCAGGAGGGTACTACAAAGTACCTTACAAGCGTGCTATGGTTTCCTCACGATGTTTTCCTGCACCGACAGCTCAAGCTCATTGTAGGATTGGAACACGCGATCATCGTTTCGGCTTCCGACGTCACTACCACTGAGCTATCATCGCCTTAAAATATAGATGTATAACATACTATCTGTCCCGCGCAGTTTTACCCGCATTCCCGAGGGTATGTTTTCCCGGGATAGAAAGTATCCTATGTGTTAATACAGAACATATTCTATCTGTGCGCCAAATTTCATCCAAATCCGTTGAGTAGTTTTTGCGTGAAAGAGTAACAAAAATCCAAACAAATTTTCAAACAGTAAGGATTCAATAACTTTTTTGTATAAAAGTAATTTTCAAACGACCATATCCTCCTAATGCGGAGTACGGAGGGATCGTGAAGTGAAGGTTCAAATTGGTTCGAATTATCAACAGTTTGACAGGTATTTTGAGCATAGAAGTATCATAAGAAAACTCCTCATTGTATATGTGTTATTTATTGTGTATTTTCTATAGATAACAATGAGGAGCGTTGCATCGCCGGGTTCGTTACACTATTTTCATTTTGGTCCCCATCGAAGCTTCGCTTAGTAATCCGTTACTAGGTTACTCCATTAGAAAGTTCATTATTTGGTTATTGCAGCATTTGTGCAATTTAGATCGAAGTTAAAGTATAACTTAAATGATGTATTTTATTGTGTATCTGTGTGTGCGAGGGTGAGTGAGTGAGGGTGTGTGTGTGTTTGCGTGTGTGTATGTATAAGGGTGAGAGGGTGAGGGAGTGAGGGTGTCTATGTGTGCGTATGTGTAATTGTGTGTGTACTAGATTAATAATAATACTCACATATAATATCCAGTATTCATCATAAGCGACGAAACCACACACATTTGCGTGACAAATAACATCTTTAATCTCATAACTAACGCCGCCATGATACCATAGACTGCCATTTGAGAAATATTATAAAAAATCGCCGGCTCCAACTTCAAACGAGTTAAAAAATAAACAAGCTTGTCTTTGATCATATCCTCTTTTAAATTTTTGTCTATGACATCTAAATCTTTAGTACGATCTCCCTTTCTAACTTTAACATCTGTGTTGTTTTCTATACCGCTGTCTTCGTCGTCTTGGACAATCGTGCTTTCCTTTTCTAAAGCTTTAGTTTTATTTTCCGTCTTTTTCATATGACGGTAGTCTCGAATCGCGTTGCATAGCCAGTGGTTGCAAACATTTATGATGCTTAATAAAACGAATGGAATTAAAAAAGAATGGAATAACTTTTGTATGGTGGTCAGAGGTAGAAAATCGAAAACGTCTGAGCAAGTATATAATAAAGTATGAAAAGATTTAAAATCAGTGAATTTGGAATATAATAAATCCCAAATGTGCGTATCCTCTTCCACTTGCAAAAAATCACTGATAAGCTTCTTTAAATAAAATGAAGTACAAATTACTATTGCGATTCTAAGTACTACCAACCATGATTCAACAAACAAGTCGAATCGATTTTGAACCTTAATGCGTAGAGAACTGAAGAACAAACTATAAGCAGATACTACGAGGAAAAACGACGCGTATAAGGACGATTTTAGCATGTCATTGCCTTGTAAGAGCAGGACAGCCATATGTAGACCACAGAAGTGAGAGTGAAGGAAGATACAAAGAGCTTTGATGTCTATTATTTTGAGTTGTTCCATGATAAAGAAAATGGCGGTCTGAGTTAGGAATATAAATTGCGTGAACTGCCAGAATAAGAGACAGAGGCAGTTCAGGATGAGAATTGAGACCTGAAACGAAAAAAGGAATAGGTTTAAAAAGTAATAAAAAAAAAATATCGACTACAAAATACACTAAAGAGTATAACATATTCATATAATCTGAAACTGTTTTGAAGTCAGCGATATATGTTTAATGGATTACGTCTTGCTCTTTCGCTGGCTTCAAAACAGGGTTATTTCATACTTTTTAGTGTATTTTGAAGACGTATTTTTTTAATTACTTTTGTTTCGTTGCTTTTAGTTTTTCTTACATACTCTAGAATTTGACCAAGGTTTAGAGATGTTTCCCCTTTGATAGCACACCCTAATAAGTCAGGCGGTCAAAGTTACGTCTCGAAAACTACTGAACCGATTTTGAAGAAACTTGCACTGTTCCCTAAGTTGAAGTAAATGTAAGCCAATAAAAAAGAATGGTCAAAATCCGATTAATAGTTACGGGGAAATGCGTGGCAACATACATACACCTATTATATGTATGTTTAGCCTAATATTACATAGACACCATGTTGAATCGATAACCTCCTTTTTAACCGACTTCAAAAAAAGTTAGGAGGTTTTTTATGTTTGTTACCTCATATCTCCGTCATTTATTAACCGACCTGGAAAATTATTTTTTTGTTTGGAAGGGTACACTTCCCGTTTGGCCCCATTGTCATCAGATCAGGATTTGATTACTTCTTAGTATACTTTGAAGTCATGTTTAATTTTATAGTAAAACAGTTTACAATTATTTATAAAGTTTTGAACATCCTCTGAATAACTTCAAAAAGGGTGTGAAGAGATTTCTTCAGGGTCGGCAACGCGCGAGTGATGCCCCTGGTGTTGCAAGCGTCCATAGGCTACGGTAACTGCTTACCATCAGGCGGGCCGTATGCTTGTTTGCCACCTTAGTAGTATAAAAAAAAAACATCGCCTCATACTTATCAGCTATAACACCTGGAAAAATCAGCCAGCAGTAAGTAACCGTACCTGCAGCTGTATAGTGGTCCTCCTGTGCGTGTCCCTGAGCTGCACGGTGAGCAGCCAGGTCTGCAGCAGCAGGAGCGGCGCGGCCATGTTCTCGCGCTCGTTGGGCGCCCACTGCACGCGCGTGCACTCCGCGTGGTTCGCGAAGTACGACGCTACAGCTATCATACCGCCTAGGATACTTTCGCTGTACCCATACAATTAAAACATAACTATTCAACGCGTAACGGAAAGGATATATCTATCCGAAAGGGGTCAAGACTACATCAGGTATAGACTATCTATAAAAAGTTTCAGTTCAAAATAAATTACTTAAAATTTCATACCTAATTTTTGCTTCCAAGTTTAAGTTCTTTGTTAAAAATTTCATTTTTTATATAAGCTTTTTTTATTGACTGTACTTTTTGTTGACTGTACTTGAATTGTCATCCAATATACTAATGTATAACAAATATCAAGTCAATCCAAGCACTGGAAGTGGGTGAAATTCGACTTGCAAGATTCCACCCGAACAAAAAAAAAACATACATTGCAAGTTAAATAAAAGTTTGTAAAACATAACCAATGTGTCACCGCTCAATGACGGTATTATCTTTTCACGTTTACTAACATTAACTCAAAATTTATAGTAAATTATAACAACTATTTAAATTAACATTGTTTTTAAAAAGCTGTTATTTAGTTTCACCTGTCCGGTGTCTATAATGGAATCTTGCAAGTTAAAGACCCACTTACCAGTGTAGTAACTATTTAGTAATCTGTGCCAGTGTTTCCGATTCAGCAGAAAGATATACATTAGTATATTGGACAATGCAAGTACAAACAACAAAAAGTACATACAACATAAAAAACTTGTATTAAAAATGAAACTTATTTTTAATTTATTTCGACTAACTGCTATCAGTCCCTAGATTATGAGCAATATGGTTAAGTGCCCGGCGTGACCGGTGGCTTCCGTTGAGAGAACAGATCTACATCTAAATAGATGACGCGAGTGTATGTACTTCGCGTGTTAAAATCTGTGCAAAAATGGGGCACAATGTTCATTTTTTGAAACTGTTTCGCGCGGACAGGGAACTGGCATAAGGGTGCATGTCCACCAGACATGTGTAGCGAGGGATGTGTTTAGCTGACAAATAAGATAACATCATTTTCACGTTAAAAATCAATAAATCAATCTTGTGACATTATGGTAGGTACGAAAAAAGTGACACGCTTGGTTATCATATGTATGGAGGGACTTGCGTTACCTATTTAGATTTATGTCTGTGGTTGAGAGCCATCCAGTTCATTGTATTGCTTAACTTAGTTTGTTTTCCTTTTTAGGTATCATATGGGGTTATATTTGTTAATTGGACTGCCAGTTGATTAGGATGATTCTGGAGCCGCATATTGTCTTCCATTTCAAGTGAATATTTCATTCGCTGTTGGTACTTTTAGGCAGTAATGTAATTCGGCACTGGTTGCTAAGCGTTGGATAGACTTT
Organism: Polyploca ridens; assembly: GCA_951394255.1. Classification (NCBI taxonomy): domain Eukaryota; kingdom Metazoa; phylum Arthropoda; class Insecta; order Lepidoptera; family Drepanidae; genus Polyploca; species Polyploca ridens. Next base: position 3,653,955 of record OX596271.1, on the reverse strand, counting down.
TCACAATAGATTATCTGTAGTAACCTCAAAGCAGTAGCATGTAAGAACAACGCAGCAACAGTCAATCCAGCGAGCCACCATATAGCCTCCAGATAGAAGAATACAGGTTGTCCGATACCAACGCAACTCTCCACGGGTGGTAGGCCTTCACCACGGTTCACCATGTAACATTCACGGTGGGTCGTTGTGTTTATCCAGGGCTCTAGGTAGCGGTAGAGGGCACCGATTATTACCTGAAAAGGGAAACATATGGATGAGTTGAATTCGTTATAAGAATTTTATGAGGTAAGAAAACATGTGTATTGTACAGTGTGAAAATTTTTACGTTTTAAGAATGTCAAAGCAAAATTAATCTTATTGTGTCACTATAAGGTTTATTTGTTAAATCTATAAATAAATATCCTGGTTTGTAAAAGTAAGTTTGTTTGTTTGTTACTTATTCATGCCTCAACCTATGCCTCAACGGATGTCTATTACCTGGAATAAATTTCGAGATCACATTAAATACCTGTAGAACGCAAGTGAAACTGAAGAGAAAAAACCACACTCACCCAAACATTTACACAACCACACACTTACACACCCACACATACCTTACACATTATTATTATTATTTTCAAAAAGGTACATCAACAGCACACATTTATATAAATACAAAGTGACTTAGACAAAAAATGTATAGACTGATGTGGGTGCCAATTATAGATACACAACATTGACAAAATTCACAACATTAAAATACAAAGAAATCAAAAGAAAACTACAAATAAATACAAAAACCCAGCTTAACACACTTAATTAAACACAATATAGTTGTTAATCTAACTTAATTACTATCAATTTTGACTTTATACCTAAATAGTGTGTCGGAAAAGATATCATCTGAACCAGTTTATTGCATTCATTATAGTCCCGCATGACTCTACTCATTGGGGAAGATAGACCTAGATTAGTTCTCGCAAAGGGCAAACTAAATATTATATTAAGTTTAATTAAATTATATTTTCTCTATCACTGTAAAGGACGAAAGAGACTAACTTGCACAACACAGGATAACCTAGAGTGGAAGCTAGAACTCAAACTGTAAATTGTATCTAATCATCAGGGCCGGCTCTAGCCCATAAAGCGCCCGGGTGCAATCAGTACCCTGGCTTCCTCTACTACTAGAGGAAGCCAGGGTACTGATTGCATCCGGGCGCTTCGTTTAAGTATTCCATTTTGGATCAGAATGGTATAGTTACAATTATATTTTCACCAGTGATCGGAAATTTGGATGCTTAAAAACCTTCGTCACATATAGGCTCACTGCCATTGCCACACCTTGAAACTCGATGTTGAGTTGCATGTTGATCACTCGCTCCATCACTTTAGAGAGAAGGGAGTGATGGTGATTGGCCTGTGATTCGCCGGGTCCATGAGGATCTATTGCCCTTTTTAAGCACTCACTGGGCACATGAGCAGTCTTACACAAAGTTGGGACTTCCATTTTGGTATAGGAGAGCGCAAAAAGACGATACAGGACACAATTCAGGAGGTAATAATTCGATTTCATTAAAGAGCATTATTTGATGAAAGAGATTGCATTTTGGATGCGTCGTCGTCGCGAGCAGCGCTCGGTACCCGCTAAGACCCTGCGCCTGTGTGCCCCGCACACCCTGCACTATAGGTAAAGCCGGCCCTGCTAATCGTGCTGGTCTTTGTAATCTAATTTCTAGTAAAAATGTTTATACTAACCTCAGGATGTATGTTAAACCTATTAAATGCGTTCACATCCTTCGGATGCTCCACCAATCTATCGTACATCAACTTTGATATACCAGATAAGAATGGTTTCTCCTCAACAACTGTTTTATAGTATGAGTAGTAGAATCCCATTTCGGTTCGAAACGACATTTCGCGTTCCAGTTCAGAGAGGTACGAGAAGTTACGGTCATTTTCAAAGAGCTGAGACACATATTTGTAGTGGATGTAGCCAACTGCTGTAGCTGAAAATAGATTTAATTCGTCAAGTATGTTATAAAAATGGTCATTACACGGTTCCCATATACCCTGGGGTACCGTGTTCTGTCCGAGAGTTAAATAAAACGTTCGTAGAAAAGAGTCATCATCATCAGCCTACAATGTCCCACTGCTGAGCACAGGTCTCCTTTCACAAATGAGGGTGAAAGGGAATGGGCAAATACTCCACCACGCGTGCCCACTGCAGATCTAGTAGGCTAGTGGTCAACCTACTGTTGGAATTTTTCAAGCCGCCTAGGCCCTCCAACTAGCTTAACTTGCAGATCAATTAAGAATGGCTAATCATGCTACCTACACTACAAGTGCTTCCAAGTCTTTCTTTCTTTTCTTTTTAGAAAAGAGTCATAACTATAATATATTTATTTGTTCATAAACATATATTTTTTTTATTTATATAATTTGTTCTTTCTTTTCAAGTAAAACATGAAAATATTCAAACTACAAGGTACAATCAGTTTTGTTATTATCAAAGGGGATCCTCAAAACGCTGCATTACAATATGGATCCAAAATACATTGAAATATATCATATGATTTATAAACATTGTTAGTCAACAAACAAAAAAAATTTTTGCTTAGCTTTTGGAGATGACAAACAAAGTAAATCCCAATCTATTTGAAAGTTTAATGTAATATCTGATGTTATATGAATTTATAAAGCAATACGGCCTTGAAAATATGAGAATCTTTGTAACATTAAAATTCAACACTCCATTTTATAAAGAAGAGACTCAAAATAAAGTTGCATTGTTTAAAACACCATAATTATTGGCAGATTATAATTCTAAGTATGGAAGCGTAATATAATAACATTTAAAAACAAATAAAAGTAAAGAATACTGTAATAATTACCGATTAAAACAATTACTGTAAAAGTAAAGAACTTTTTTCTGGGAAATTTTCTCCGTTTTATTTCGCTTTTTGTATCTATTGCATTATTTGTAGTTTCCTCCATATTTGCGACACTTTTCACATCTCTTTATTGCAAACTTTATTGGAATTTGTTAGTAAATTTGATAATACGAACACCTTGCGAACACCTTACATACAGGCACAAAAATCGAACAGCTGATTTTGACAAGTTTGACAGACACAACAGCGATACTGTGCTGCCAGAATTACCTTAAAATTTACCCCTAAATGATCGTACACCAAAGAGGAGTTTTCTTTCTATAGGTTTTTTTTTATTGGTTTAAACTACTCTGTGAAACTACTTTCTACAGACACGTGGTGTCTCTTTTTAGATTATGTTTTACAAATTTTTTTCATTAACATTTTCACAATTTGGACATCTTGGTCCGCGCAATAAATAAATTATTCTAATACATTTATATTATTACTTTTATACATATATATATACTGTGTTAATTTATACTATCTAGGATACATATTATTAACTTTTATGTGTTTATTACAATAATGTATTTACACTACATATTACTATTGTTATTATTTTGATTTATAATATACTATCTGACCGCGCGGTTTCACCCGCGTTCCCGGGATAAAAAGTAGCCTATGTCCTTCTCCATATCATAGGCAATATGCATGCCAAATTTCATCGCGATCGGTTCAGCGGTTTAAGCGGGAAAGCGTAACAGACAGACAGACAGAGTTACTTTCGCATTTATAATATTAATATATAATATATATATAGTTAGGATTAGGATTATACTTGTTACTTATATTTTCTATAGGGTTTTATAGTTTGGTTGAAAATACCTACCAAAATGTGATAATTCGAATTAATTTGAACCTTAAGTACACGATTTGGCAGGAATAATTTTTCATTATTTTATTCAATTCTCAACGGCCTCATCAATGTGGATAGCGCAATGGGGCGGTTGGGAACAATTTTAAATAATTTTATTAAATTGCCAACGGCCGGCCCCATTAATGGGAATGTGGGCAATGGGGCGGTTGTGAATATACCCTTTTGATAACTATCCATGGCTTCTTTAATATCGAGTAACACGATCATGCCTCTCGGCGCAGCCTAATTAGTTTAAATTAATTTCGATTATTAAACCAGTTTAAATTTTACTTCTAAAAACTAAAATCTAATCAAGGAACGCAAAATAAATAAAACAATTTGTAACTGCTCATGCTCAAACAGTTTAATCTCTTGGCACATTAAAACAACTTATTTGTTAATTTACCTAATAGACAATTATGTATAAAATTTAATTTTATTATTCACATAGTATTTCGAAAGTCATGGAACAGAGATCGCACAACTTAAATATCGTAAGACATTTATTTACAAAAGGCTGTAATTCCTACACCAACTGGCCCGTCAAACTTGGTGAATGTATTTTTTTGTACAACAATTATTTTCTAAGTGTTTTTGTGACCTATGTTTTTAATAAAATAATCTTCAACCTAGACAAAACAAAGCACAACCATTGAACTATTTATTGGTACTTACAAAATCTAATAAAACATTGTAACAAATATTAGTGGAGATCGTTTTATGAATGTAGTTTCAATATTTTATATTTAAAAAAAGATTTTAAATCTAGCGTTTATGACATTGATGTCTAAGGAATAAAGGGAAAGTAGGTAGTTATTTGAGAAAAACAATAACTGCCCAGAAATTTAATCTATACCATGTTATAGATCTGATCAATACAATTAACTAAACGACGCTATAAATCTCTGACCCGGAGAAAAAAATATATTGTTTAGGTACTATATGAGTAAGTAGTTTTTTGAGTCCGGATTGGTCTCTTTGTAGAGAGTACCTAGCTGGCTACCACTCTAAATTGGCAAGTTTGTAACGAAGCATCTACTGTTCCAGTAGTGGCTCTTGAGAGCTACCCACATCATCACTTATCATGGTGAGATTGTTATCAAACACAAGCCTATACCAAGTACAAAATCAAGACACGGTGAAACAGACAAGGACACATATTTGTGTATGTATCTTAGTAAAAGTTACTAAAGATGACAAATTATATCGATCACCATAGATTTCAATTTGTGCACATAGATTGAGTTATCCTTTAAAGATTTAACCTTACATTTATTTCTGTGGACTTATTGAAAATAAGTTTTCATTGTTACTTTATTCTACATAAATAAAAATAAAATTTAAGTCTACCAATTATAAAAAATATATTTTCTTGACCACTTTTTCTAACTAGGCAACTATTAGGTACAGACATAAGGCACTTTATTGTATGACATCAAAAAGATACTCTTCGGAAGAATGCAGTCTTAAATTAAAAAAAAAAACATTATTAAGTCAATGTTAAGCGCGAATACACTTTACAAGAACTCCTTGATGAAATGTTCATGTTTCAATATTTGCGTGAATGTTGTGTAAACGAATGCGTTGCAGGCGGTTCCGTTCGTCGCTGCAGTGGACACGATTCCGCGGAGGTAGTAGCGTATCGTCCCTCTGTCCGATTCAGGGTACGCAAGCCCGCCGCCACTGTCACCCTTACATAATGCAGTACCTGTGAAATTGGGTAATTATTTTACACTGCAACACTTTACATGTTTGTCACACGCTGGGCTGATGAGATGAACGATGATTCTGCCAGTGTCATGGTTACAGAACAACAGGAGAAAAAATATGTATATAGGTTCTCAATATTATCAAAATCTATAAACGTATATTATTATTAATTTGCGCAAGGTTTTTGATACCATTTTAGCTAATGGAAGTAATATTGCGGATTATCAGGGTTACTCTCCTATATATACATATATAGGGGAACATCGCAACAATGGGGAGAAATATTTGCACGGTGGCAAGTTTTTAGTAGTTGGTTCGGTGGTTCGGTGTGTGCTAGCACGTGCACTTGAGATCCAGTAACTATGACCCCTAAAAAAAATTTTAAGCAAGCAGTAGATCCTATGCAATTCATGAATTTCGAATATTATAATGAATTGAATTGTTTAGGTATTAACTAAGTATTTACGAAAAAATATTGGTAATTAGGTACCTACGTAGGATCTACCGAGTATTCGAAAAAAATAATTCCGTTAGCAATATTGCTTTACCTTCCTTTTTAATCCCCCATATAAGGCGATTATAGCCCAGTGGTAGTGATGTCGGATACCGAGACGAAGGTCCCGGGTTCGAATCCTACAATGAGCTTGAGCTTTCGGTGAAGGAAAACATCGTGAGGAAATCATGGCTGCTACCACTCTCAAGTTGAAAATCTGTCGTCAAGCACCTATCGGTGTGTTCCGACAGCTGCACTTGAGAGCCAGTTCCTTCTAGGGTTTGTGTGTGCACCACCTTCGGCCGCATCATCACTTACCATGGTGAGATTGTGGTCAAACAAAGGTACCTACACAATAAAAATAAACGCAACCATGAGTTCGCTTGACGATTAAAACAGCGTCTCTAGTGGATAGATTTTGAAGCACAGGAACCTTCCTGCCAGCGGTTGATAGAAGAAGATATAATAATATTCTGAGACATAATATTCTTGGAAATTTCCTCGCACACGGTCATCTGATCCCAAACTAAGCAGAGCTTGTACTATGGAAACCAGATAACTGATATAATACATATACTACTTTTTGTTTGTAAATACATACTTAATATACATAATTACAACCAGACTCAGGACATACAGACATGTTCATGCACACAAATGCATGTCCTGTGAGGGAATCGAACCCACGACCTGCGGCGCATATGGTGAACCTTAACCAACTGCGCCAAAATATATCTTACCGTTCTGATATCCAGCGCAAATCTTGTCACTTGTGATGTATTCTCGAAACTCAGGCGGCACTTTTGCTATGCATTCCTCTATGTTGACATTTGGCAGATTTACAGTTAGGAGGATTGGCGATGGCTTGCCGGTACCTGTCACGCCCCAGCCGGCGACCTGAAGAACATAGTATTGGGACAATTCTTTACACAGTCGCCAGCAATGATTGAATTATCAATAAACAAAGATGGAGATATTGATCGAGTGTTATTCTCATGATACCTCTATGCTCAAAATACCGTTATCGGTTAAAATTAAGACTCTTTATATCATTACTAATAATGAAGCAAATACCTCAAAGCTTTGCATAGCAGATCCTCCCATATGGAAGTAACTATCACAGGTAAAATTAGCTTACGAAATGATCTATATGCCCAGTTTGGCAATAAAAAACCTAGGTACCATTGGTAAGGAAAACGATTCTTTTTTGTTTATAGAAACCGGGCATCATAGGGCCAGATAAGTTTATGGGACTTATTCGAACTCTCTGAATATGGCAGTCAGTACGCATTTAAATGTGCGATAAAATAAGAAGCATCAATTCCAATCAAAATAAATGTATTTTCATTCTCTCTTTTTTCTTTCATTTAAAGTATTTGTTTATATGAATGCATAACTATTATCATAGAATAAATAATATACTACGTACAATATATGTAGTTATTTGTATTACCACTAAAAATCCACTAGACGTGAAATATTAAATTACGAGTTAATTAATACCAAAAAAATACGAATTCAATTCAGATATGATGCATATTATGAAGCTGCAAATGTAGCGAATTTAGCCCCACAGGTGTTTTAAACCGACTTCAAGATAATTGGACTGTTTTACAAAGAACTTAAACTGGCTTCAAAGTTACACTAAGAAGTAATCAAATCCGATCTGATGACAATAGGACCAAACGGGAAGTGTAACCTTTGTGTAACCAGAGGCGTAGCTACCGCCGTATCAGCTGTATCAATGATACGGGGCCCCCGGGCTACAGGGGCCCCAACGAAGCCCCTTGTGTAAGCTAAATTCGTAAAACATCTTAACCTCCATTTAGGCTTTACCGCAGTCAGGTAGAAGGGCCCTCCAACAAATTTTGATACAGGGCCCGTCCAAGACAAGCTAGGCCACTGAAACAGTGACTCATTTATTTTATTTTTATTTATTTTATTCATTTATTTATTACATAGTCCACAGCTCTTAAAAATAAATACATTTATGTTACTAAATACATCTTATAGACAATTACGGATTAACAATTTAATACCTTACCTTTTAATTAAAGTAAGGAAGAGACCAGAATGTGTCCGATGAGCAGAGTAGGTATTTATAGAAACCATATAAAATTTTACAATTAGATTGTGCATGAAATAATGGAGACTGTATGTGTGTGTGAGTATGTGAGTGTGGGTGGGGGTGTGCAAGTGTAGGGGTGTGTGTGTAAGTGAGTATGAATGTGTGAGTTATTGTATGTATTAATATATATTTAGCCACTTTAATGTAATATGTTAGTAATGTACTTTTTGAAAGACAATGCTTAATAGCAAATTAAATCATTTTCGACATTGTAACATTTCACTAACCTTCCCTTTCTTTCCAGTGCCAGCTTCCAGTTGCGATCTATCGAAGATGACGTCAAAGTCCATACACACGGGCCGCACGTACGTCCGGTACTCGAAGGGAGACGTCAGTGTCACCAGCGCTATGTCGTCCTGGTAGTTAGCCGAGTTGCCTTGAAAGCGAGCGGGGATTATAATGCTTTTTACCTGAGAAGGAAAAAAAAACAAGTTTAAGTAAAGAATATGTGTGTGGGAGTGTATGTGTGGGGGGGGGTGTGGGTGTGTGGGTGTGTGGGTGTGTGTGTGTGTGTGTGTAGTGTGTGTGATTTCAAAATGATTGCTTGTATGAAGTGCCTAGCGTGTGGCCGCACTAGACCCACCCCACTCCCCTTTACTGTGAATGTACACTAAGAACACCATTACGTACGTCTGACTTCTGAACGTCCACATCCATGGGGTCGTTCCAGGGTCGGTACAGCTTGCCCGCCGCCACTGCATAGTTCTCAGCCGGCAGCTTCTTCTCCACGTCGCTCCAGAAGCAATGAGCGGCTGAGGGTCATGACGAATATAAAGACTACAGGCATATATAGGGTGACTGGTAATTAGTAAACGATACTTAGACACATGATTGTACTCATGATAACAAACCACTTTCTCAAAGAAACATTTTTTTTTAGTACTTAGCTGTACTTAGCACATGAGTCCATAATATTTAATACCTAACAAGAATAAGAATACACGATCAGATTTTATTTATGTTAGTTATTTATCCCTATTTGTTTCTTTGGGAAAGTTGTTTGTTATCATGAGTACAATCATGTGTCTAAGTATCGTTTACTAATTGCCAGTCACCCTATATAATAATTGAGTTATCATTAGACGGGCCGAAGCGTAGGTACCTCATTGTAGTAGGTATTATAAAAAAAGTTATAATTAATTTCCTTACCTGATATAACAACGTTATTCCTGACGAGCGTCCCCCCACATATCTGCATGTAGGGTGTTGTCGTCTTCCTGTAGATGCCGACGTGCCACGGCAGCTCACCTTTCTTTGCGGCCCACCCATCTATGATCAATGTGTCGCCACCTGGCGTTATTCTGCCACATTCTGTGGATAAGGAAACATAGCTGATCATTATCATCTGACAGCCTTGGCTGTTGCCACAGAATAAAAACCCTACTAAATACAGAAGGATCACTCAATAATAAAATCTGTGTTTATGTACAAACAGATACAGTATGAGGCACGAGTGGTGAGCACAGATAGGCAGACGACGAGCATCGGGTGACAAACCAATCGTGTGCAGTTCGGCGCTCCCCCCTTCTTCATTCCGCCAAACAGACCGAAAAATTAACTACTGCGCAGGTGTCAATCTGTGCTCACCACTCGTGCCCCTTACTATACCTACAAACACTTCTCTTTCTATCTTAGCTATCTCTTTCAGACGCGGGTCTTTCTAATGGATCGATAGCAGCTAACACCTCCGGCACAAGGAAAGAAAGAATCATAGATTCAGAGGTAAGATATCACGCTCGGTTTCTTACTATATGATGAAGATGCGGCTCATTCCCCCGACGAGGGGTATGACGAAATCAGATCGCTAGCCCGTTTTAAATCTGTGCAAGTGGCTAACACGGCTACTTGGTACAGGCAGCACAGTAGGGCGTGAGTAATGCCACGTTAGACGCTTTTAGGTGTTGCAAGCTGAACATTTGAAGCTCCAGTGTGGGCTATCAGTGAGGCCGCAACACGGTCAGTATTATATTATCTATTCTGAGCATGGGTGTAACCAGGGGGGGGGGGCAGGGGAGGGCAGCTGGCAGAACAAATCAGTTTCAAAATATCGGGTCAAGTTTTCAAGTAAAGTAGGAATGGACCTCATTACATGATTTGTTGAGGTTAGTTTGGTAATCAAAATGGCTTTCAATGCTGCGTTTGGTCATTTGTCAATATTTTATTAATAAGAGAAAAATCTTGTTTTTAAAAAAGGCCTAAATTGAACAAAAAACTTCTTTTTTTTTTTTTAACTGGGACAATTTTGCCCTCACTGGGGACAGCGGGTCAGACAGCCTGAAAGCGAGACGTATGGTGTGTGTCCCCGTGTCGTGTGTAAGACAAAACAAGCGCGGGGAACTTGGCTTAAAACAAACTGATGCCCCCCCCCCCCTGGGCCAGAAGCTGGATACGCCCATGATTCTGAGGTATAAGAACCAAAATTATAACGCGCTACGCCTCTAGTACGTCGTGCCCTCTAAGCCCGTCATCTTTTATATTCTATTTTATCTCGATTTCATACCTATTCTAATAATTATTATTTATTTATGATCACCAGTTTGATTTTGATGTTGGTTGCTATTTAATTATTTTCGGGCGCGTTTAGGTTTTTATAAATATTTTTTAAAAGTAACTGAGAAAGCAATGACGAAGCAACTAACTAGGTACCTAGATATCTAAAATTTTCAAAACTCCTTAGTCAGTCAATACTATACCTGGCTACGTCACACATACAGACCCAGCGAGTTGTGAGGCGGTCGATGGGCGGGGAAATACCATGGTAAACGTATCTATAATACTATCAGTACTTACCATACCATACCTCATAACTAGAGACCGGATTATATGCATTTGCATATTTAAGCGATCTTCAACGGTAATAGCATATTTTACCTAATATCTAGTTATGATGCATATTAACGATACATTTACAATATTTATCGAGCGAGCGACCTATGTGCTAACATAGCAGTAGCACCCAAGTTCAAATTCTGCCTGCATACGTCAGTGTATATGGAGCGATTCTTTTCCACTTATAAACATATTTTGAATGATCGAAGACACAAAATCTTACCACTAAACATTTGGAACAATACTTGATAGTTTACGTATACAAAAAAAAAAAAATTGTAAATGTAATGTAATCGTACTTTACCTATTATCGTCTATCAATGGATAATTTACTAATTGTAAGCTGATTTTGAATTAATTTACTTTTCTTATTTTTGGGTTCCTTAATTTCTCTACCAAATTTCATGCATATTCTGCCAATTTTCATGCATATTCTGACAAGTTTCATGCATATTTCAAGAATTTTACATGCATATTTGCATGCATATAACAAGCTTTTTATGTTGCATATAATCCGGTCTTTACTCATAACCATCAAAACAATACCTCATAACCTTCAAAACAATACCTTATAACCTTCTTATGTGCGATTCGGGATAGTCGAATTCTCAGTGGTTTGAAATTTTTTTGTGAGATATCAGGGTTTCTTATTTATTTAATATGGGTTAAAAACAGCTACAACATAAATAATTATCTATACATATAAAATGCTTTGTCCTGAATGACTGACTGACAATCAACGCACAGCCTAAACCGCTGATTGTAGAGACCTGAAACTTGGAGGGTGTATTCTTTGTAGGACATAGGCATCCGATAAGAGAGGATTTTTCGAAATTCTACCCCTAAGGGGGTGAAAAACGGGGGCAAAGTTTGTATGGGAGAACGTGATTCCTTGGTCCGATCTACTTCAAATTTTGCATAAAGATTCCTTAACAGAATTGATGCAAGACGTGTTTCATATTTTATTGAAACTCATCACCTAACGGGGTCAAAAAGGGGTTGACAGTTATTTTAGGGGTGATTTTCATCGAAGTTGATATCAATACTCCTTAGTGCTTTTGATTTAAATATGCTTTTATATTTGACATTCCAATTTTAAAGAGTATTGCATTGCACCGTAGACGGAGAATTACAGGTAGACAGGTCAAGGATACGTATATGTCAAAACGTGTATGAGCAGGACTAAGTGATTTTTTTTGTCCCTATCTCGCGTATAGGGTTTTATTGTTTGACCTGAGTGTTGTTGAGATCAAAAAAGTTTGTGTATATATAATATTTGTTGATGAGAGCAGTGAAACCCTAATTGTATGAAATTTGTGACTTTGTATCAGCGTTGCCAGACGTCCCGATTTGTTGCCCAAAATTGAATGTCCCACGCGTGACAGATTCAGTCCCGCTTTTCATCATCATCATCGTTGGACGTAGAAGTGGGAATAAAGACACCACTGCACAGAAATGGCAACAGCTTTCCCATCACGCGTCTTAAACAGCACAGTGGTGTTTAAGGAGAACCGCGCCAATGTGCGCTAAATGTCACTGTGACATACAAAAAACAATTTTAAATTAAAGCAATCAAATGATACGGCCGTATATGCCGCATATTCTGACGCTGGCAAGTCAAAGTCAAAGCCATTTATTCAATTTAGGCCCCAGAAGGGCACTTATGAAGGTCATATTTACTGAAGTTACCACCGGTTCGGAACTCGGCCTTCAACTGAGAAGAATCAAGGGAATCAAAACCTATAGGGTACTTCCCGTTGACCTAAAATCATACAATTTGGTAAGAAGCAATTCCATGTAGCACAAGTAGAGGAAGAAATCCGAAAAGCGTTTTTCAGTTACATGTCAGTTTGTTGTTGTCATGTTGTTTTCAGTCAAAATGAAGAATAAATTGCCATTATATTATAACATTTTTTTTTATTAAATGGGCTTGTGTTTAGCCACTGACCCGCCCATAAGGGACGAAGACGAAGCCTAAGATGGAACACTAACCTAGAAGGAACCTATATTCACTCTGGCCTTGAAAGTCCCTAGGTTGTATGAGTCAGGAAACACAGACGCCGGAAGCAAGTTCCACTAACTTGCGTCTGTCCGAATTATAAATGAGGATGCAAAACGCTGTGTCCGTATTTTCAGTATGTCAACAACGAATGGGTGAAACTTTTCCCGGCGTCTTGTGGAAAATAACATAATCGAAAAAAGGGGAAAAATCTCCGAGAATCGATTCCCGTGATTATTGAACTATTAACATAGGTACCTACAACTTTCTACGGAACCCTCGGTATGTGATTCCGATTCGCACTTGGCCGGTTTTTTTTAGTATGTCCCTCTTTCGGCGATAGAATCCTGTTTTTTTTTACGCACGGTGTTACAAAATCCTGCTGTGACTACGGTTGGGTTTCTTCCCGGGAATAAACCCAACTTCGAGTAAATTTCCAATTTGGTGGGAAAAAACCCGGGAATTTTCCCATTGGCTGGGAAAATACTCAAATGCTCACATTTAGTAGATTTTGCGTTTATAGCGAGAGAGACCTTTGCCAAATCGTTCGAATAACATTTAACAAGATTTCTATTAGGGTCATACACATTTTTACACAACGCAATCCTTCGTCACATTTTTTTTTTGTGACGAAGGATTGCTTTGTTGTTAAAAAAGTTATGTTTTGGGGTTGTGGTGGACAGGCGGCGGCCCCACACAATTCTCACGCCGCCCGGCTTGGTGGTAGTACATACTCGTCCGACTGGCTAGAGATCACCCTTGTGAGTAAATCTGTCTGGAAGCAGTTGCCTTTGTTTCGATAGGGTTCACGAAAGCCAGCCCCCCTACATCCGAAGTGTGCGGCATGTATGATGGTGGGGTCTAGCGATGCGATTTGGGCGATCTCTGATTTGTGTGGCGTGTTGGGTTGACATGGGGGTCAGGGAGACCTGGTGAAACGTCTGTCCGCTGGCCGCCCGCCAGCTAGTAGGGGACTCGATTTTGCAATATCAGGGGTCAGTCAGTCCACAGTAATATCAACGCCGTCCTTCATCATCTTGAGAGAGATACAGAAAACCTGCCCGAGCGATACATCGTATCATCTTATCTAGTGTGCGTATTCATCCAGGAGGGCATCTCTTGTCGACGTCTGAATAACCTAGAAGACAGAACCCTGTCTACTCTTTGACTGCGCGTGGACTACGGTGAGTAGGTATATACGGGTGGACTGGCGTGCATCTACAAGTCTCATCGTGGCGACACTGAGACAACTCGCTTCTTTGAACGCGTCCAAGAAGCGACTGCCACTGTGCTGGAACGGTACCCCATAACCGGGTGATTGTCCTCGGAGACTTTAACGCCCACCATAGCGAGTTCGGTTCTTCACGAATTTACCACGCTAGGAAAACCGTTTATGACTTTGCTTTCGTTACGACTACGCAAGCACTACCCTTATTGATTGCCACTGGATAACTCGCGTGTCACAATAAATAACGTGTTAAACTACAGCGCAGAATGCTAGTACCAGCGAAGAAGAGTTTGTAGCGATTGAATTTATTGGAGAAGTGGATTGAGGTCAAAGATGTAAATACAATTTTTGAATTACAGGTCGAAGAGAAAAACTTTTGGGGATGCAACTTCATGTGGTCAATTCTAAATTCAAAATTCAAAAAGCATTTATTCAATTTAGGCCCTGATAAGGCACTTATGAACGTTAACAAATGGCTCTACACCGGTTCCAAATACAACTTGAACTGAGAAGACTCCGGCAAGAAACTCTTGAGTATACGGTAGTTCTAGTACATGCAAAGTCCTTTCTCTCTGACTCCTACTTTCCAGGATATATTCTTGGAGATCAACGTGATCGTGATCTCCTGGGGTACTGGGGTATGGCTTTATTGACCAAAATTCTTTAATTTCGGCTGTTCTATTGAGTCAAAACCAGAAACTACTGCTAGAAAAGTATAAGAATCCTCTTTAGAGTTAAGTGGTAATTCACACCATGCATCGGAGCAGTTTCTGCAACAGCAAAGAACAACGTCCGGTTGTGGGTGGACTGCTCATTTCACCATCGGATGGATCTGCCAAGTACCGATGATGACTTATCGGCAATGAGGAGTTGGTGAAGGCAAGGTCATAAGACTAACTCATTAGCGAAAGATTGCTATAAAATGAATACTGTAGCGTTTTTATCGAACCGCAGGGCGTTGGGGTTGGGAGAATCCACACATTCAGAGTGAGTGGCCAGGTTATGCCGAGCTTGTACCCAAAACGCCACAATGGTTGTCATCTGCAGTAATCTGCACTGTACAGGGGATGGACTCTCGTGCAGAACGAGCACGCGTGTACACGCACGACACTTACGTAGCCCGTCCCGGGTCCCGGGGGAACTGTGACATTCCTCCAAGGTCCGCGTGGGTCCGCGCGTAGGTAATGTAGGTACGTACAACAGCGAGTATGGTTGAAATAACAATCAAAAGCATCAAATAATATTTTTTTTAGGTACAAAAAGCCATTTGAGTATTTTCCCGCCGTTCGGGAATATTCCCGTATTTTTCCATTCTTTCCCGTATTTTCCCGTATTTTTCTTTTCTTCCCATATTTTTTTCTTTCCCTGCCCATCCCTAGCTGTGACCGAAAAAAATCTGGCAACGCTGCTTTGTATATATTCTCAATGATATTGTTTAGTGTATAGTGACGGTGAATTGTTGTGTAATTGGCTGTAGAAGCCGTAGTGAATGAAATGAACCAAATATAACCTTTCATAGGTCAGTAGCTTTTTTTCCTAACTGATACAGTAAGTAAATCAAAGGATTAAAAGTCATTTATTTTTAAAGATTAGGTTTAGTTTAGAGTAGTTTTTATTATTTAAGTTTTGTTTTATTTTGATTTTATTATTAGAAGTGAAATAAAGTCAAGTGTATTTTCTGTTAATATCATGCAAATTTTATTGATAATTTCGTTTAATACGATAAAAATCCAAATATATAGGGTAGAGGCACCAATAAATGAACGTTTAAGCGTTTTTTCCATCTTTAAATAGCTATAACTCGGTCATTTCATGACATAGGCGCTTGTTGTTTTTTTCAATAATACCTTAAATCCTTATTAATTGAAGGATTAGAGTAATTATATCCTACATCTTCATATTTTTAAAAAAAAAATGATAATGTAAGAAAATTTAGGTTTTATCCCTATAGTTGAACACTGAGCCCTAATTGTGAACGTTTTGTACCCAATAGTTGAACTAACATTTGAGTAGGGGTTGGTTCCATAGTAGTTCGTTCATTTAATGGATTAATGAACCATAAAATGAACGAATAATATTCTAAGTGAATATTATTCGTTCAGCTTGAGGCAAATATACCCAAAGGTTGAACTAATAAAATGTGAACCGTTCAAATTTCGACCACCGATCTTAATGGTGATTCTATAGAAAAGTTAGGTTTAAAATAATCAAAAACTCTAAAATAATTTGTTCAACTTTTGGTAACTAAGTTCATAAATCATATAAAATTCATTTGAGTATTTTTGTTTTGGTGTTTAATCGTTAACTTATAGGTTTTAATGGGTATAAAAATTAGACCTTTTTCCATTAGTTGAACGCCGTTCATCTATTGGATCAAGTGAACAAAATTTAATCCATTACTTGAACAGTAAATTTCTCTAAAAAACGGTAAATAATGTTATAATATATATTAAGTTATTGAAAGCAGAATATGTCAAGATTTTATTCCAACCAAAACTGCTCTAATATGACATTAATTCTTTCTATACGCTGACAATGTTCTTAAATTTGGAGGGACTTACCGTTATAAGGTTTCCATATAAAACCGATTTTTGGCGGGTAACGTAACACATAAAAATTCACCGCAAGCGCGTCTGGGCTGTCATTGTCAATGTTGTTAAGGAATATGGAAGAAAAAATATTGCCTTATAGGGAAAAAAATATTGCATACATGTAAATTTAGGGATTATATTATATTTTTTTAATTTTCGGTCGATTGTTCATCTATTGGGGGTCGGTCATCTTTTGGTGCCACTACCCTATGTAATTATGTCGAACTATCGCTATCTTCTTCGCTATACGCTGACAGCCTATCTACCTACAATTCTCTATCTACGCATTGCACCAATCTTTTATGTGATGAGTTAACTTTTTTGGATTGAGCTTTTAAACATTTTTGTCTGTCTGTTCCGGTGGTTCCGGTTCATAATTGAAATGAAATGAAATGAAATGAAATGAAATGAAATAAATGAAATAAATTTATTTACAAGAATATGGTAGATGTACATGTCTTGGAGTACTAAATATTGCCTCATATTCTACCTATTCGGTGTGTAAATATTATGTTTTATATTTAATATAATTCTGTATCTTAATTATTATAATGTAGTTTTTTAACAGTTTTGCAGTCTAATAATATAATTTTAAATAAAATAATAATTCAAATCTAATACCATTATGTCAATACAGAAAAAGATACTATTAATAAACATTAAGCAATACAATATAAATTCCAGTCAACATTATTTTAAACAATCAATTTAATTTACGAACGTCACAATCTATGTACACACGGCTACAGATCAAGCTATACATTTCCAATATAAGCTGACCTCTCATTGTATGGAAATCCTATACAATGTGAGATCAGCCCATACCGGAAATGCACAGCTTGATGTGTTGCCGTGTGTACGTATTACAATTTATCATTTAAATATTCCGATGTCGAATAGTAGCATTTTGATATAAGTAGTTTAAATAATTGTTTTTTGAACTGTGAAAAGTTTAGGTCATGCATATATTCTGGCAGATTATTATAAATCTGAATGCACATACAGAATGCATTTTTTTTAAAGAGGACAATTCTTTGCTTTGGAAGAAATAAACGCCTCTTGTGTCGAGATCTGCTCAATAATTCCCCATAAGTTTTAAACAATTCGCTATGTTTCCTAACAAATAGACATATTTCAAATACATAAAGACATGGGAGAGGCAATATATTTAGATTTATGAAATGGGGTTTACATGTATCTAGGGGACCAATCTCGCATAAAGCTCTTATACATTTTTTCTGGGCTATAAAAGCCCTACCTGAATCAACAGAATTACCCCACATAACTATTCCATACCGAAGTATGGACGAGACATAGCCATGGTACGCTTGTATGGCAGCTTTCAAATTTGTTATCTGTCTCAGTCTTCTTAAGGCATAGACGAACCTATCTATTTTATTAACTAATTTTTGAATATGTGGCTTCCAGTTACAAAATTTATCAACAGTTATACCTAAGAAAGTATATTCATCAACTTCCTCTACTTTGCAATTATTAATGTTAATGTCAATTTTTATTGGGGTCGTTTTATATGTCTGGAATTGTATAATTTTAGTTTTATTTATATTTATGTTAAGATTATTAATCTCTAGCCATTTTATGACCGACTTAAGTGCTTCATTGACATCATTTTCGAAGGAGACCTTGTCCGTACCTTTTATCACTAAGGTGGTATCATCAGCAAATAGTACGCAATCATGATTTATTGAGTGTGGCAGGTCATTGATGTAAGTTAGGAATAAAAGTGGCCCTAAGATGCTGCCTTGTGGGACTCCGCAATTGTTGTGCTGATAAGTAGATCTATAATGGTTTTTTTTATGTCCACAAGTTTTTGTGATCTGCACACATTGTTGACGACCCGTAAGGTAGCTTTCTAACCATTCGTTCGCTATTCCTCGAATTCCATACCAAGCAAGTTTATTTAAGAGGGTACTGTGTGACACAAAATCAAAAGCCTTGCTCATGTCCAAAAACAGTGACGTCACTAGAGATTTCCTATTCAGACTTTCTGTGATATTTTTTAACAACGAGAAGCAAGCTAAACTCGTAGACCTATTTTTCCTGAATCCAAATTGTTGGTTTATTAATATGTTGTGATTAGTCAAAAAGTTACTGAGCTTGTCTCGCATAATTCCCTCAAAGACTTTTGAAATAACTGGGATCAATGTGATAGGCCTGTAGTTGTTCATATCGGAGTGCTTTCCCTTTTTATATAATGGCTTGACAATTGACAACTTCAGTCGCGAGGGAAAAATTCCTTGGGAAAGGGAGAGATTTATTACATGTGTCAATGGAACCGCTAGAATATTTGCACATGTTTTCAAAACAACAGTATTTATATTATCATAGCCGGTAGACTTGGTGTTTTTTAAAGATTTAATTACTTTAACTACTTCCGTCTCATTGACAGGGGCTAAAAATATTGTTTTATCGTTTTTATTGTTTTTTTGGTTATTGTTTATACCTGAACATTTTGTAGTGTTAATACTTTTTTTGGTTAATGTTAAATAGAATTCATTAAATAATTTAGAAATTTCTTGAGGATTTGTATATTTATCATTATTATAATTTATTGATTCTATCTCGTATTTATTATTGTTAGTTGATAAGTTCCCTTTTACAATATCCCAAGTCGCTCGGCAAGTATTTTTAGAATTTTCGATGTAACGAGTGTTGTCAATTTGTTGAGCTTTACATAAACACCTTTTTAATATTTTTGTGTAGTTATTATATTTGTTTTTAGTTTTATGTTTGTTATGTTTAGAGTGAATGTATTGCAAATATAGTTTGCGTTTCCTAACGCAGCATCGTTTTAGACTTTTAGACATCCATTTTGATTTACTTGGTTTGTTTACTATTTTTACACTACATACTGGGAAGCACAATTTATGAAATAGTATTAGAATATCATGAAGATTATTAAAGGCCTCATCGGTGTCTATGCTTTCAAGTACTTCGTTAAAAGAAAGTGATGCAAGGCATTCTACATATTTAGTTAGGTATTGGTTATTTATTATGATTTTTTCTTCGAACCAGAAATTTGGTTTATTTTTAGTTTTATGGTATTCTATTTTTACACTTACGATTTGAGCAGTTTCGTGATCAGATAATGCAAGATATTTAAGTTGAGAATTTACATTTTGAATATTGCTGGCTATAAGATCTAGGCATGATTTATTTCTTGTAGGCCAAATTATATGATTTTGTAAATTATAATTTGATAGTATTGACAACAGATGTTTGGAGGCCTTGCTGTCTTGAAGAACATCAATATTCCAATCACCACAAATAAAAATATTTTTTGATGCTCTTGTTTTCCGGCTAAGTTCGTGCAGCAAAAGGCCAAGATTTTCAAGGAAAACATCGATGCTAGACGTTGGTGTTCTATATATAGTTATTATTATTAGGTTATAGAGTTTTATCTCTATAATACAGTATTCGAACACAAAAATAATTGGTTTAATGGAAATATCTAATGTATTATACGCCAAATATTTTTTTAAGAGAATGCACGTTCCTCCCCTACGTTGATGAGGACGAGAGTATGCCGATACTAATTTATAATTATTCAGTTGAAGATTATTTTCGGTCCCATTTTTTATAAAAGTTTCTGATGAACATACTATGTCCAGATTATCTATTTCTCCATCTAGTTCAGTTAAAGCAGCCTCAAATATATCTCGCTTGCCAAGGATTCCAGCAATATTTTGGTGGAGTAAAGAAATATTTATTTCCTTAGATTCGTTGACGAAAACATGTTTTATCATTTACTACGGAATTGTTGCCATTTTGTACAGTATCGCGGGAAGTCATAGTACTATTTTTATTTTTAATTATTTGTGCAAATAGAAATGGGATTGTGCCTCTTTCTGGAATGTTAGTTTTATTTATTTTGTATTGCAATTGTTTTTTTTTATATGTTATCATTATATCCGCTTTGTAACATATGTAATCAATTTCGGCATTCAAATGGGAGCATAATTTATCCAAATACAAATTTATATTTAATGAATTCCTATTAAATTCATTTATTTCTATGTATGAACAATTTTCATAATTTTTCGTTAGTAATTTAAAGTTTTGGTTTAATCGAGACGTATTTAAATGTTGATTATATTGAATATTTAAGAGAAATACTTTGTTATTCCTAAGTCTATAAAGAGTATTACACAGTTCCGAAAAAAGCTTGTATGGATTTTTATCATTTGACCCTATTGATAAAATAACAATGTCCTCCGAACAGAGATAGTCTAATGTCTTGCAGTTGACAATATCCGAACTCATTGCGTTTGGCTTAACCAATGAAGTTATGTTAAATCTATTATAATTTTTATTGTTTCTAAATCTATTGTTAAGTAACTTTAGGGATAGTCCTCGTACTTGTTGATCGCCTAATATAAATATCTGTGGTTTCTTATTAATTGATGTTTGATCCGTAGCACAATGTTGAATTTTCTGCCTATTTTCCTCCGTATTAGTCCCTTGTGGAGAAATAACCGCTTCTTCAATACACGTAGCGACATCGACCGCCTGCCGATCATTGACAGTCTGTGGGGAGATCCTTTTGTTGCTCTTTTCACCATCTTTTTGCTGGTTAGCATTTGAGTTGTTCGTAGTCTGTAGTTTGTAGTTGGTTAAAACAATTTTATCAGTGTGAATTGGGGATATTCGGGATGTCGTCTTCCAGTTAATTAATTTTTTTCCTTGTATGCTAGTACTGTCACTAGTGTTATTTAAATCGATTTCTGTTTTACTATCATTTTGTGTACTCGAACTGTTATGATAATGTATTTTCGAATAAATATTAGTTTTTTTAAAAGAGGAACAAATACGTTTTAGCTGTTCAATCTTTCCTTCTTGGTCGTAAACAGTTTTTTCAAACGCATTTTTCTCTAAAATTTGCTGATCTATTAGTTCATTTGCACTTTCTAATTTGAGCTGTAGGTCTTCGATTATTTCCTTCAATTCATTAATTTCTTCATGGTCACTTAATGAAGTGAGATTAGGTAAACTTTTGACATGATCAGATCCAGTTGATAAAAATGAATCTTCTATAGTTTGTTGTTGTATGGAATCTGTCGACTTATATAGTTTTTTTCTGCGCAATGTTATGTTCTCCATATCGCGTAATTAGATACAAGTAATGCCCTCTAGCGAAATATTAATAAAAGTTTTACTTTATGGTTTGGGTTTAAATTGTGATAACCTTTTGACTCCGATCGACAATAGATGGCGCTAGTTTGTACTTGGTTTTGGAATTGATATATTGTTTTCTTTGTATTTCAGATTATTTTTATACAAAACATAATAGAAGAGAATATTCTAATTGTTTTTGCAAACAGAAGTAAGCTGACTGACCTTCTATTTATTGTATTATCACTGTATTCAATCCATTTGCGGCGGAAACCGTTACGTACTTCTTTCACGTAATTTCGTCTCAATCTGAGGATATTTTGCACTGATAACAATAATCCTGGTGTTCCACACTTAGTTTTACCGAACTGAACTATTTTACTTGTAGTTATCTGCTTTTTATTATTTTAAAATCGTTTTTAAGCACGGAGCCTTTGTTTACGTTAAAAAAAAAATCTGAATTGAAATTGAAAAATGAAAAAAAAAAAAAATTGATGTTATAATTTGTGTTCCGTGCAAAAAAATTCAAACCGTACGCGGGTGAAACCGCGGGGGTCTGCTAGTCTACTTATAAAATTGTACAACCACAACTATATACATTTACTGTAATCTACTAATCAGCTTTATTCGATATATACTTTTGATCTACTAAATGTTAAAAGGATGGTGGAAATAGGTAAAAAAATCAAACAATAGTTTGATGAAAAATAATTTATTAAAAATTAAGTTTTACAGTAAAAAAATACCACCCTGTTAACATTTTACAATCATTTGTCAAATACTCGTAGGTGAATTAGGAACAAGACAGTTTGGTATACTTATAGTTATGTTTTATTATAAATTACTATTTTAGTTGCCTGTGGCCGTTCTTACTAGCAAAAAAATTTATAAATACTTATTTTATAATACTTTTTTTCGCTTAACAATTCTAATATAATTCATATAGGTAACATGTAAATAATATATTCATCTGCAATAGATTAGTTATATTTGTGAGGTAGGTATTTCTAAAAAGTTATTCAATAAGTTTTTCTGAGTACATTATTCATTCATTCCGTCATTCACTGAATTAAAAGTAACTGTACTATTATTATAGTAAATTCACTCTAGCGGATAAAAAAGTGCCCACACTTTTCTGCCACTTTTGGGTTAGACCCATAAGTGGCAGAAGTGTGTGTTAAAGTTATACAAGGCTATTGGTAAAACACAAATAACTTTTCAGGACAATATTACTTACATTATAAATAAAATAACATATACAACGGTGGTAGGGTATTTTGTAGTACCTATCTGGCTGGCTACCACCCTACAGAAAATATGTCGCCAAGCACCTATCGGTGTGTTCCGACAGGTGCACTTAAGAGCCAGTTTTTTCTAGTCTATGTGTGCTTACCATCTTCATCTTCGGCCACATCATCACACCATATTGAGATTGTGGTCAAACACAGGCTTATCTATACACAGAAAAAACTAAACACCTTTTTCTATGACCATTCTCTATGACGGTTGTAGGTAGGGCGCGTGGGTACAAAAAATACAGAATTGAAATGAGTTAGAGGCGTTAGAGCAATGAAATCATGAATGTTTTTTGGTAAATGTATAGTAAGCGCCACGAATGATGAGCACAGACAGGCAGTAGTGGGGGCAAGTTCGCGCATGTACACTTTTAGCCAAATCACAGTAGCCAAATGACACGCGAGAATCCAATAGACGACGAGCATCGACTGGCGAACCAATTGTGTGCAGCTCGGCGCTCCGCCCTTCTTCATTCCGCCAAACAGACCGAAAAATTAACAACTGCGCAGGTGTCAATCTATGCTCACGACTCGTGCCGCTTACTATACCTATTATGTTTTTTAAAAGGTCATAGAACAACAGTTGTTGATTATGATGTTAGTAACACAGTCCTGCAAGGTTTACCAATAACCCTGTATATTTTTTATATACTATAAAATCCTGGGACACTCTTCACACACTTTATAGATCGAGTATTGAGAATCGAGAAATGAACATGATGCCTATAGCTATTAAAATTAAAAATCTTTCAAAAGAATATGTAAATAAATAAATAAATTATCCTGGGACATTCCTCACACACGGTCATCTGATCCCAAACTAAGCAGAGCTTGTACTATGGAAACCAGATAACTGATATATACATATACTAGTTCTTGTTTGTAAATACATACTTAATATACATAATTACACCGAGACTCAGGACATACAGACATGTTCATGCACACAAATGCATGTCCTGTGTGGGAATCGAACCCACGACCTGCGGCGCGTAAGGTGAATCTTAACCAACTGCGCCAACTGGCCAAAAATGTCCTGGAACAATTATCACACAAGGCTATCTGATCCTTTACTACGCAAAGCTATGTAATTGGAGATAGCTACACGCCTAATTAGTGTGTACCTAATCTATTTTTTGGGTATCGAGCATCGAGGTTTGGATTTACAGAAGAGGATAGAACGAAAGGAACAGAACAGAATATAATAGAATGCTTAGTTTATTTTTATCAATCTACAATGTTTAAAAGCTGCCTGATATAAATTAAGATCGCATGTAAATGTTAATGTGGGCGTGACACACATTTTTATATTACGAGGAAGACAAGACTTACTTTTGGTGAGTCAATTAGCACTAACGCTCAACGTTTTAGGAAATAATAAATAAATTTGACTACATCTATTTATTAAATAATAATACTTTTTTATTTGAGTGGATTTAAAAACAATTTTGTGCTCAAAATTCTGCCACTAGTGTGAGAAGCGCACAGACACTTCTGATGACTTCTGCCACTAGTGTGGGAAGTCCACCCACACACACTTCTGATGACATTTGCCGCTATGTTACGAATTGGCCACACACTTCTTCCGTCACCAGGTTAATGTATAACCGTGTAATTATTCTTTGACTATTTTTATATGCTAGTCAAAGAATAAATTAGGTTCTTAGGCATAAAACTAAAGGAATGAACAAATAATACCTGTTGTATTGAATCGGCAGTCTTTGGTTGGTTTGTAATTCTACGCAGTAAATTGGTTAAGTAATAGTGTGCTAAAATGCCATACTGTTGCAATTCCATTATCATTGAGCCGATGTGCGCAGTCTACTAATTCATAATGGTCTCATAATAAACGAAAAGAATTTTACAATTAGTACAAAAACTGACAACTAAAAGATCATTGTAGCAGTAGTATTGATTGTAGTTTCAGTGGAAAACCATCGGAAATCTATTATGGCGCCATTATAACGCTATTGTGTTAGTAGACTACCAAAATTTGTCAATTTTGTCACCAATGATAGTTTTTTTTTAAATTTTTTTTTAATAATAATTCTTTTATATCAGGGGTATTAAAATTGGTCCACTGTAGAGCGATCGAGCAATACAATTCCGCAACTAGTAAGTGATTATGCACTGATTAATAACAGAACCTACTACCAATCCTGTCTTTGACTGAGCCAATCCGAGCGCATCATCGGTGGCAGGAATTGGCGGAATAGATTTCAAACATCATTGCGCGTCCTTAAGTTAATTATTTGCTAACTGCACATTTTCAGTATTTGTTTATTTAATAATTCTAAGTTATAGGTAACTTTCCTCTCTTCAGGAACAATATATACTGCATCATAGTAATAAATAACGTAGTTAGATATAGTTTCACTATTTGTTAATGGCTCATGAGGCATTTGTTACTTATAATCTAAAATAAATTACGTATTCAATGGAGTCTTAATTGCTATAAACCTTTTTATCATCTTATCTTCTTTTAACTACTTTTTATCCCTAAAATGAATCCTGTCATCAGAATTAACAAGAACTTTATTATTATTTATGTTAAAATTTATACGATTTGTAGTATTTTTTGACGGCCGTCTTTTCCAATCAGCCCCATCAATATTAAACTCAACGTTATTAGTAGCTGCTGCATTATCATTATTCACTGGAGCACCATATTGGAAGTTACTAACGTACACAACGACTTTATCCTTTATTAATATAGTAATATTAGTGCCATTTTTGCTCAAACCTGGTAAGCAAGTGGCGACGTAGTCCCAACTGCCGTCCTCGTAGCATTTCATGTTGGGTAGGATGCCTGTGTTATAGTAATTTGGGGTGTTGCATACGGGTCTGACAGATGTGCCTATTGGTTCTTGATCTTTGCAATTTCTATCACCATGGGCGTCATTGCTTCCTTTGATAAGGCAGCGGTATACTACGCTTGGATCCTTGTTAAGTTTGCAGAACCCTGAAAAGAATAATGCGTCAAATTCATTCGATTGATTGACAATTTTAGGAATATCAATTGTAAAATAGTGTGGCCCTAAGTGTGCTCCTTGTGGCACACCAATATGTTATTTTTAATAGATTTCGATTCTAATACTCACGGACACACTCAGGCATTTTCTGGGGTGTCCAGATGCCTTTGAAACAGGTAACCACTTTTGTCCCCACCACATCGTATCCAGGATTACAAGAATAAGTAAGCTGTGCGTATTCAAACACTTGACCAGGTGACGCATTTGGAGCTTGTGCCGCTTCATAGGTGCCACGTTCTGGATATGGAGGGAGGACGCAGTCAGTGTCTTTGGGTGGTCTGCAAGGGTTTTATGAAAATTTAGTAACCGTAACAAACAAATAGGTAAATGCATTGAATAACATATTGAGTATTTTGTGGAAATTCATGACTAGAAAACCAATTTTCTGAATATGTCTCCATTGAGAAGAAAACTTTCCTACCATTTAAAGAATTCACATTGCACTTTCAAAGTTTGGGTTTTACAATAAATAATTAACTTACGGTGGTGTAGTTATCACGGGCACTTCCCGTCCACAAAGCTCGTTATCTTCGTCCGAACCATCAGCGCACTCATTTTTCTGAAACATCAAATTAAGATGCTTGTCCACAAAAATACCATAAGCATGACATCTACGTAAATAAATATTGCAACTAATTACCACGTGAGACAATTAATCTTTAGTAGTATTTCGTACTCTAACGGGCATAGGTCTGTTAAAAGCGCTAGACCCTCCCAGCCAAGTCCAGATACCTTTTTGAGGATATCAGTCCAATGGTCTTAGATTCGCTCAATACTACATGCCGTATAGTCCACTCTAAGACTTGCCTTCTCCATTGACTGATTGCTCATCAAAAGACGATGGGAATAATCTTCTTGCCTCTATAAGGTACACTGCTACGTCTTTCCAGTTAAGAGAACTTCAACATGAAACACCAATGATAAATATACTAACCCCATTGCAATCAGATCCTTGGTCAACACAAGCGCCGTAAGCGCATTGAAAGAGATGCGTCTGACAGGTTTTATCCGCACATGCGCGTACTGTCTCGTCGGATCCATCAGGGCAGTTGATTTCACCGTCGCAGCGGTTCCAAGCTGCTATGAAACTACCGTCCTGACATTTGAATCGGCCTCTGTAGATAAAAATGCGATCAAAACCGTGGAGCTTAGAATCTATAAATGCTTGATTTGGAAGCTATGTCTGTGATGAAAAACACTTATTCCTTATTCATATTCAAATTGTAACTTAGGCTTAGGAATATGTGCTATTACATCATCATTGCGGACCTCATATCATATTCAGCAACAGTGCTATCCACTTATGAGTATATTCCCTCCGAAAGGTTAATAATCCGCTTGCGTCTAACTTCCAGCGACTTTGACCAGATCTTTGGTCCATGCTGTGTTTTCAAACATATCTTTAGATAGTCTTTAGATGTCTTACTTGACTTCGTCAGTCTCATTGCGACACCTGGGCAGTAGTTCATCAGAGTTGTCGGCGCATTCCTGCACGCCGTTGCAGGGAGCCGTTCCGTCCACGCACGCGCCATACGTACATCTGAACCAGTTTTCTTGACAGCTGAAATTGTTTCTATAAAGTTTTATAGGTATAAACTGGATTATGTGAATGTACTGTAAAGTTGACATTAAGAGAAAAGCGAAGTTCATTATAATCGAAATGCTGCTGGGCTAAGTCCCCAGAATTATGTTGCAATGAATGGCATTCATATTCGTTGAGTTTCTGACGCAGATATTGTTCTACAGTGAATCATGTTGGTTTTAGATTATGTTGCCATTTGATGGCGATTTTTTTTAATTAAGATGTTTTTTATTTTTATTATATTAGTTCTAAGTCAGTTTTTGTTTATCAATTCTATTGCCTTGGTCGTCCGCGCAATTATAATATTTCGAAGTAGAGTGAACTAAATTCGGACTATTAGGACGTGAAACGGTTCTTCATTAAGTAATCGTCATTTTTCAAGAACTCCAAGTCATGAAATGTCCCCTAATACCCGAACTTTTATTGCGATACATCTCTGTAAAAATTGGTGAAAATCCCACAGATATTGCAAGTTTGATAAAAAAAAATGAAAATTTTACTTACTCTGAATTCCTGCAGAGTGCGTGCGTCTCGTCACTTTTATCAGGACAATTGATCAGACCATCGCATCTTCCATCAAAAGCTATGCATGTGCCGTCCCTACATCGCCATTGGGTTTTTCTGAAATACCAAAATGAGGGTAGTTATGCTGATTAATCGATATGTATGAAGTTGTGTGTTTTTGAAGTTGTTTGTGTGTGAAATTGTAAGTATATGTGCAGTTGTTTGTGTGTCTGCCTGTATGTAAGTAGCATCTGTGAGATGAGAAGTAGTGTGTGTGAAGTTGTGAGTGCGTGATGTTGTGTGTGTGTGAAGTTGTGTATAAGTGATGGATGAAGCAAACTTACCGACAAGTCGATGTTTGTCTTTTTGATCTAATTAATGTGAGGTTTCCTGGCCTGGTATTGGCGCTGTAAATAAAAAAAAGGTAATGACACAACATACTTACATACCTACATTTTTATGTTTCGTATACTATGTTTTGTTTAATTCAATAACTTAACAGCCTTCTGGGAACCTTGCCGTTAGTCGGAAGCAGCGGCAGGCTTGAGGAAATTTACTATATAATAGATTGTATTTTGTACATATTTGTTGTAAATAAAGATATATTACTTGACAGATACTGAATATAGATAGATAGATAGAAATATAACTCTTTATTATACAAAAAGTATTTAGCAAAGTATAAATAGATACTTAACGTTAAAAATTACTGTAAGTACAATAACAATATACAATAATATATCCACAGTTTTTCAAAATTATCATAACTTGCAAAGTTTTGGGTATATTGTCATTATGTAACTTTGTAGCTTAAATGGAATCTGACTTTCCACAGGCCTTTAATTATTGGATAGTGGTAGGTAGGCCAGGTATTTAATTATTGGATAGTGTATACACAATTTTATTCGTTGATATCCAAACTATATTTTGTATAGGATAGGGGCTAACGACGCTCCCAATTTTTTTGTGGCATTTCAGTATTTTGCCCTTTATCACTTGCTTTATAGCACTTCCTGGAGTTCTAAACAAGTGCAGTGATACGTACAGACCATCTCCGCAGTGATATTCGTCACTGCTATCAGCGCAGTCACTGAAGCCGTTGCAGACTCGATCAAAGCTCACGCATGCGCCGTCGTCACACGAAAACTCATTTAGACTGAAATTATAAAAAATATACATCAACATCATCAGCCTATAATGTCCCACTGCTGAGCACAGGCCTCCTTTCACAAATGAGGGTGAAAGGGAATGGGCAATACTCCACCACGTGTGCCCAGCCCACTGCGGATCGGTGGAGGTACCGACCACGACGGTGGTAGCTTAACTTTGCCGATCGATTAAGAACGGCTAATCATGCTACACCACGAGCGCTCCACATAAAAAATATTCATATAAATAAGTATTCATCATTCAGCATCTTACTGCCGCATTCGCAATCATTCGTGGTCGGCGCAATAAGTAAACTTCTTCCAATCGACCCATCAATAAGAATTACTCAATCGATCAAAAAATTGCCAATACACTCAGATTGTCCAAAATATTTAAAAAATGTAACCTTGCTGAGTTTGTTGCCTGTTCTTCTCAGTTGAAGGCCGACTTACGAACTGGTGGTAACTTCAGTAGCTTTGACCTTCATAAGTGCCTTACTAGGGCCTAAATATTTATTTATTTTTTATACCACCGATGTGGCAAACAAGCATACGTCCTGCCTGATGGTAAGCAGTTACCGTAGCCTATGGACGCTTGCATCACCAGGGGTATCACTCGCGCGTTGCCGTCCCTAAAAAAATTGAATTGACTTTGAATTTGAATCACTATCTATCATACAACATACAATATGGTATGATTGGATGGAACCCACCATCCTCTGAAGCCACCACTTGACTGTTCGCGAGTTTTCAAAAAACGATCTTCGTCATTGAATTATTAGGCTTTCTTCATTGAATTATTACGCTTTCTTCATTGAATTATTACGCTATCTTCGTTCTTTTTCGTTCCAAACCAAATTTCCGAAAACGGGTTTATAACCATTTAATAACCGGTTCGAAGCCATAAACTAATTTAAAAAAATGCAAATTGTGAACGAATTCCTTTAACGTACCTGCAAGTGTTGAAGCTTTCCTTAACCACACTGGTAAGAACAGGTGATGTGGCTGAAAATTAAGAGAAAAGCGATACTAGACTTGTTTTCCTAAGACATGTTCTTCATTCGCTCAAAGAGCAGCTCCGGTCGCCAAAGCTCATTGGGGAGGGGGAAGGGTCAGTAACACATGAGTGATCCGTGTCTTGCGTGTCTTTATGGCTGCGGTCTGTATGGCTTTATGATTGTATCATCGCATAAATATTGTGTAGGTATTATAAACATCAATGACTTTCTGTGGCTTCCTGTAATATATCTGAAACGGCCAAGCCACATATTTTGACTAAGGTGTAGAGTTTACGAAGTTGGGGCTTATAGAGTAAGTGCATGTAGAGTTATGCTTGGCTCTACATGAGATCTGATAACTTTTTGACAGTACGAGCCATATGTCTTGGCGGCAACATTTTACATAAATATGTTTTTGGTGGGATATAGATTGTCCAAAAATACTTATGAATGCCCCCTAAGGCTTTCACTTTGTTTCATGTAAATTAAGTTGTATTTATTTGAATAAAAATAATAGGTAATAATTAATCACTCCTTTAATTTTCGAATAGTTTCGTGACAAGGAAAACAGATAAGCAATTATAGTGTAATTAAAGCTATCCATAGACTACGACGCGAGGTTGTTCATGATTTTCAATCACAATAGACTTGGCAATGGGATAAAGGTCAATAATATTAATTAGTAATATCTTAGGCACCAATGAGAAGACCGAGTGAAGACCTACCCACATTATGATACAGTTTGAGGCACGAGTCGTGAGCACAGATAGGTAGTGTGAGTGTACACTTTTGGCCAAATCCTAGTAGACAAATGACACGCAAGAATCCAATAGACGACGAGCATCGACTGGCGAACCAATCGTGTGCAGTTCGGCGCTCCCCCCTTCTTCATTCCGCCAAACAGACCGAAAAATTAACTACTGCGCTGTCAATTTGTGCTCAAGACTCGTGCCTCTTACTATACCTTTTGGCCTTTTGTAGTAGTCCCTCCCAGTCAGTATTTTGATAAGAACGCTGCGGAAACGTTCAGATATCCATCAAAAGTTTTATTTCTAGCAAATTTTGATATGCTGTAGGACAACTGTATTTCTTACATAATAGGTAGGTAGTCGATATCTCTGTAGTAGGTAGGCTTTTCGGCCCACTATTTCCCCTGTATATACGCTGAAAGAGTTTCAAACATCTTACGTCCATCTTCACTAACTTGCATGTTTATAATATTAGGATTCTTCAGCAGATCCGGAGGACCGTCATTCAGGGTCCACCAGTAATAAATCTTGATAAAGGGATGGGGGACTTATATCAAGTCCCTCAGCCCCCAAACCAAAATCCTGAATCTTGTATTATCTCGCTAGTTAGGTAAAAAATTGTGACATACAAGAGCAAAGTGATGTTTCTCGTACCCTAGATTCATTGTTTGACTCCCTCACTACTTCAGTATTCTAACTCTTGTTGCACAAATAATTCTTTCTTAATTTTCTTTACATCAAGAATTCCCAAAAGAAAATTCTTGAAACACTGAAGACCTGGGACTTATCGGGTATTCCCCGATAACAGTTATTTACTTATAAGTGCAACTGTTTCATAGCCCTCTGATAACCTTTATTTTATATTTAACTCCAGAGCATTTTGTGATTTACTTTCAATTTTATCTCCTATACTAATGAATAAAGCTGAGGAAGTTATTTGTTTGACTGAACGCGCTAATCTCTGGAACTACCAGTCGGATTCGAAAAATTCTTTCACTAATAGGAAGCTACATTATCCCCGGGTATTATAGGCTTTTTTTTATCCCGGGAACGCGCGTGAAACCGCGGGGACAGCGGTCTAAATACTGTCTATCCTTTTTAAAAAATGTAATAGTTGTGATTACAATTAGTTTAGTGTGGATGCAACAGAATTATCTCAATCTTTATCAACAATGACGGACCAGTTGGCGTGTTGTGGGTTTGATTCCCACCCAGGATATTTGTGTGCATGAAAATGTCTGCATGTCCTGAATCTAGGTGTAATTATGTATTTTAGTATGTATTTACAAAGAAAGAGTAAGTATTAAGTATGTATTATATCAGTGATCTGGTTCCATAGTACAAGCTCTGCTTAGTTTGGGATCTGATAGCCGTGTGTGAGGAATGTCCCAGCGGG
The DNA here is from genome assembly GCA_951394255.1 of Polyploca ridens. Classification (NCBI taxonomy): domain Eukaryota; kingdom Metazoa; phylum Arthropoda; class Insecta; order Lepidoptera; family Drepanidae; genus Polyploca; species Polyploca ridens. The sequence continues at coordinate 3,621,369 of OX596271.1, read as the reverse complement.
ATATTGAAATTAATTTTCAGTGAGTACCTACCTATCTGTGAAACTATAATACCTATCTTTATGTCTGTTGAACTATTAGGTAATATTAGTTTGTTTTAAAAAGAGCATTTTACTACTTTATTGCTGACTCTTCTCAGTTTAACCTTCGGATGCTAATAAGCAGTGCCTAACATATTTTCTCCTATGATTTAATTATCTTTTTTTAATGGACTAAAACATGCAATGGTGGCGCAGGTTGCCTTGCCTTTTATTTATACTTCTCAGGGAGCAAACAATCATACGGCCCATATGATGGTAAGCGGTCACCGTGGTCAATTGACGCGTGCAACACCAGGGGTATAACTCCCATGCTGTACTCCCTTACCACCCTTCCGCGGAGAATTTTAATCATTATATCTCCTAAAGAGAGAGATTTCAGATTTAACCGAACTTTACAGTAATACCCGAACTAAAATTGAATTTTCCCAATTTTTTTACATAAAGTACTTCTAACTTAAAGTAGTAGTAGTAAAGTAGTTCTTTACGTCATGTTTTTTTTTATTTCATAGAATTTATTGTATACGAAATATCGTAGACAATAAATATTGTGAAATAAAAAAAATATAATTCCTACCACACCTGTAGTAATGCCTACCACCTGTAGGAATACCTACAGATGGCCCTAATAGTGACGTCATAAAAAATAAATTCTTCATGCCCATGGGTATCCGAATATACCCTATGTATCTTCCAAGATTCTTGATTATTGGGGGTCCAATAATCAAGAATCATGGAAGATACATATGCTTTAAAAAAAAACTATCTATATTTTGACACTGCTTTTTCACATATTTTTTGCATTTTTTTTGTTACGGAATATTTTTCTTACATAAAATAATAATTTTCCTATCAATAATTTTGATCGAAAAGAAAGAATTTATGTTCAAGTGATGCAGTGACGAAATCACAAAAACCGGACTCGACACGCGGCGCTTAATTTGGCCAGACATTTTATCCTAAAAGCCGAACACACCTTATTAAATAGCTAATCATAGTTTTTTTTAATGCTGGACATGTTTTAAAAGTTGGAACAACGAACAAAGGTCGGAGCCTTACTTGCGCTTCGAGTTTCGGCAGCTAGACCAAAGCCGGACAGCCCGGACGCGTACATATATATTTGGCTGGACACGACCATAAAAATTCAAATATGTCCGACAATAGCCGGACCTGGCAACCCTATAGGTACTAAGAGATGCTACGAAGAGATGCAATAAATGCGAAAGTTCGAGCGTAATGAATGAATGAACGGGTTTGATTTATTTGGGATCATTAACCTTTGGAACAAGATTAAATCCAGTTAAAATTGGCAAATCATTTATTAAATTACATTATTTAAATATATAATAAGTAATTAGAACTTGTACTATGGCACATACGCTGAAATCTCGTTTTTTTTAAATAACTTTTTTATTTTAAATGAGATTATAAAGAAATATGCTCGGACATTCTTTACACACGGCTATCTGATTCCTAACTATACAGAAGATTGTACCACCGTATTACCATTATAGTAGGTTATCTATTCAAAGTACAATTTAAAGAAGGGCGAGAAGAGATATTTGCAGTCAATCGTCAATAGGCTTCGTTAACCACTTACCATCAAGCGGACGGTATGCCTATATATATACGATGTGAATCAATAATTTTAAAGATAACATATCGAATAACTGCTCAAAGTTATGGATGTTATTACACAAAGACTGTACACATTTTTGTATAACAAGCAATAGTCATTCCGCTAACTCGTTTCGATAGCTTGAAAAAAAAGTTTTTTAGTATTCATAACCGGTTGAGTGTATCTTCGGTCATTTGCAGGTCCGGTATCATCATTTTTTATCATGGATTATTATAATTACAAGCTAGGGAAGCACCAATAGTTCACTTAGTTTTTTTTATCTCAATTTGATACAAGCTACTACAAAATATTTATAAATTATAAAGCTTATGAGTTTTAAAGTTTTTTAACGCGTGTATCTACCTGTCTGATTTAATAAAATCTTGTTGTTTTCGATAGCCTTTTGCTGCGATCTTGTTTCGTAACTCATCTCTCATAACATCACTGGTTACAGGAACGATAGGTCCGTATTCTAGATTAAAACAACAGAATCTGGATCTTTGATATAATGTTTTTTTGATGACCACAATCCATTCTTGAGACATGATTAAGTTTTGTTTCTCGTTTTAAAATACAGGCCTAAGGTATTAGACGATACTGATTTTTAAAGTTTCATAGACGCATGACGACGACGGGAGTACAGCATGGGGTTCTTCAAGGAGGGTGTATAGAGATTTTTGCAGGGTCAGCATTGTGTGAGTAATACTTCTGGTGTTACAACCGCCTATATTCTTACTTCTACCTTAGTAGTCCAAATCTGTGCCCACATATTTGTGGTCGGCGCAATATGTATGCTTCTCTCTATCCCTCACATCAGCATTCACTCCTTGCTTAATATTACCTACCATCTTTCACACAATCCATCTATCTCTCTTCTTAACCTTGTCCAGAGTTGGGCAAAGGTCCAATACTGTTGCCATTATCTTTCAGTCGTGCGCCTGCGTCCTTACGCAGGTCATCGGTCCAACTAGACCTATTAAACTTGTTCATCTCTAGAGTTATATGTCTACAAATGGCTGATGATGCAACTTCATAATTTCAAACAACTTTGCTTAGCATTAACGTTTCATTATTGTCAGTTTAAGTTGTCTATAAAATAGCCTTTTCGTATATTTTTCCTGTTACATAATTGCGGCAGACAACGTGTTTTTGTGATTACTCGGTAGATTGATTTGTGTTGTTTTTGTTTTTTATGAAGTCGGACATTATGATCTGATGAAGGCCATTTAATTGGTTATTTTGAAGCAATTGAAACTATCAGTGTCCCAAATAGTAGTCGCCAGGACTCGATGGTGTGACCTAAGATGGTGAGGACACGTAGCCTTGAAGGGATAGGGTTTCAAATGGAACTGCCGGATATGCCATATCACACCAGTCTCTGACGTATCTACCACTGTTTTATCATCATAATTTTCACTACAGTTTAGAGAGAGGATAACCAGTTCAGAGTCTCATTGAATGTGGCTAGCCCATTTCTATTTTTAGTCAACTAACTGGTACATCATTGAATTTGGCTTCCTTTTCTGCAATTCTATTATTTATAAGACACGTGAATATCAAACGAGTCAAGGAAGCCATGCATTGATTTGTTTAGTACCTCACATGAGATCACTGCACCTTGACGCTACCAGATTTTCCCAAATATAGCAGGTTTTTGCTACCACAAAAGAAGGTATGAAGGCAAGAAGAGTAGGCAAGAGAAAGATTCAGCAGTGGAACTGTATCCCCCCATAATACAAGAGATGGTTAAACCAAGTCTTGTTAAACCTAGGTTTTAAGAGAGCCCTGTCTCTTTTTGTTATATAACGTTAGGATGACACGGATATATGGATTTGCTTGCATCTTGCTCTATGTAAGCATGTTATGAATTAAAGGGATATGTAATATATTTAAACGGAGGATAAAGATTGGTTTGCACTAACTATATATTTATGTAAATATTTAGGTATGATCAAGTGAAGGCCATAAAAAGGTCAAGCGTGATTAATGTTTAGAAAAAATCTAGCATTATTGTTAAAAAGAGAATTGATTGAAGTATTTTTAATTGTAATGTGGGTTTTTGTTATTAATGTCCTTAATAGATTTTGAATCATATTAGGAACATTTTAGTAAAATACTTAGGGGGTAGGGATTTCCCAATATCCAATAACAAGAAAAAAATTCCAAAGAGTTTTTGTTTTGACATATTATTTTCAAGCTACAGGCAACTCTATTTACAAGATAATAACTGTCAAAGTGAAGTGAAAAGCAGTCAAGTTTTCGAAAAAAAAAATCAAAACATAAAAAAACAACTCACCCAAAATAACAAACACGATCAAATCATGGGCCATCTTGAACGCACACTCACTTATATCATAACTTAACTAAGCACTAATTTAGAGACTAGAAAACAATGGAGATATGTTTTACATAAACTACACAAAAATGTGTGAAGTCACATCACTCAATCAATAAGAAATTAACAAAAATGATAATATATTTAATAATATAGTTATTTTATACGACAATGATTGGATCGCATCGCGGAAAATCCGCTAAGCACTGACGAGCAGGCGGTGATACCATTTAAATAATAATTTTTCCTTGATGAATGTACCACATTTTGTGGGTAAATTATGACAAATGCCGTGACATGAATGTATTTAAAACTGAAAAAAACAATCAAGCTCTATCTATCTACTTTATATCGATACCAATACACTAGATAGGTATTTTATGTGGAGGTATTAAAACTTATAGAAATACACTAACCGTAAAATCACGTAAATCAGCGAAATCGGCAAAATTTGCTTTGCCAAGTCTCTTTATTTTTTTACAATATCAGAAACTTTCACTCAAGTGCCAACAACAATTTAAAGTAAAAACTCAATTGGATGAGCAATAATTGTGACGAACACACAGTCATTAATTTCAATATACTAGGTCACAAACATTCGTGTCCATGATCTCGTGAATATCTATGTATATTTTAAATGTAGTATAGTATTACACTTACCTGGTTTCAATAGTACAAGATGCTCTGCCCCTTAATAGGGCGCGCTTAAAAAGTTACATCGGTCGCGTGGGGTGTAACACCCCTGTCTTACAAATAGTCCAGAGAAATAGAATAACACTTCATAGAATACACTCGCAACTGAATTTTTAATGTCACACGCGTTTAGGAAGCTACTAAGAAGACAAGCACACTCAATTCAATTCTAAAAAGTTATGAGCTTGGCAATATGCGTTGGGGTATACGACACCCCACGTGAATAATTAAGGATAAATTTGGGATGAGATGGCCGTGTGGGAATAATGCCCTATGATATTATAATTAAATTACAATTAATAATCGTTATAAAATCAACTGAACTATCGTGGGATACCCGACAGAAACGAAGCGTACCTACATAACATCGATTCAACGTGTTGCAGTACCGTGTTCGTTACAATATTTTTTAAGCTAATCCCCATCTCATACAATAATCCTGATAAAATCACAGATTCACCGCAATATTTTTATTTTTACCCCATAAAAGGGAATTATTAATAAGTTTGCAACACTTAATTGATGACCGCGAAACGGGTTATTTGAGGTTACGACAAACAGATAACGTTTTCGAGAGGAATGGCGTGAGTAAATAATTGACCACCGCGGTTTTTATATTTTCTCATTTGATTGTATTGCTCGTAGTACCAATAAGGGGCTGGCGCGTGACGTCATTACTCAAATAGTATGTAGATATTAGGTACTGTTACAGTATTACCCAACTGATATGGCGCGTCGTGAATCTTCTTTCGCACAGAAAAGAAAGTATGGCCCGAAGATTAACAAAAGAATGCTTAAAACATACAATCAACCTTAGATCACTACTATAAGGTTCATAATACCAATAGCGGTTTTCCGCGCTTTGAAAATGTACAAAAAGTATCTTCTGCGAAGGTACATCGGTAAGCCATATCATTTAGGTACTACTGTACCAATACTAACTGCGGTAACTTATTTGTTTTTTTTTTTAGTTTGTATAGGCCTGTGTTTGACCACAATCTCACCATGATAAGTGATGATGTGGTCGAAGGTGTTGCACACACAAAGTCTATAAGGAACTGGCTGTCAAGTGCAGCTGTCGAACACACCGATAGGTGCTTGGCGACAGATTTTCAACTTGAGGGTGGTAGCCAGCCAGGTGGGTACTACATAGTACCCTGCCACCGTGCTATGGTTTCCTCACGATGTTTTCCTTCACCGAAAGCTCAAGCTCATTGTAGGATTCTAACCCGAGACCTTCGTCTCGGTATCCGACGTCACTACCACTGAGCTATCATCGCTTTAAACATTTGTTTGTTTGTTACGCTTTCACGACTTAACTACTCAACTGATCACGAAGTTTGGCATGCAGCTGGAGAATTATAGTATGGTATGGAGAAGGACAAAGCACAAGAATAAGGTGGCTCATTACGTGGAAGACAAGTATGTATGGTTGTAGTAGCTTCTCTCTGCACTCAAGGGCGGATCCAGGGGCCCAGGTCATGGGGGTCATGACCCCCCCCCGGGTTTTCGGCCGTCTAGGACAACCAGAGGTTTTTTGCTATTTTTACCTCAACACTCCTGGGATGCCCCCCCCCCATCACGGAATCGAAATCAATGTCTGTCACTATTTTGTTATAAATTTGACGATTTGAAAATGAATTTGCTGCGCGGCCCCTCTTTTCTGTAGGACATAATCACTAGAATTAATGGACCGATTTTGAAAATTCTTACAAATGTATGTACTCTATTTTCGTATGTATATCTGCGGGTAACTGCTATAGTAGTATTTTGAAACCCATCCAAGCTGGATATACGTGTGTGACCTCCCCCTGACCTGAAGGCTGGATCCGCCCTTGTCTGCACTTGCATCCCCCTGGCTAAGTGAAAATTGTATGAATAAGCATAATTAATGTATATTGTATAAGTATTTGGAACAAAAGCTTTAATTTTAAAAGATCTTCCAAAAACAAAAAAAATTGCCTTGCTGAGTTTCTTGCCGGATGCGAGTCTGTGTATTTCGAACCGGTGGTAAATCTATCTATATTCTATATATCTTAATATATAAAATGATAAACTGATTGTTGATATATCAGCCCACAGCCCAAACCGCTGGACCTAGAGATTTGAAATTTTGCACAAAGATACCTTATACAGTGGAGGCATCCACTAAGGAAGGATTTTTGGAAATTCCACCCCTAAGAGGGTAAAATAGGGGATGACAGTTTGTATGCCAGTCCGTCAGTTTTGACGTTAGGATCTTCAAATTTTGTGTTTAGGCTGACGATTGAAAATTAATGTGTAGTTATCTCAGCGTTTGTGATAATTCCACCACCGAAGGAAGGAAAAGGGGGATGAAGTTGGGTATGCAAGTCCTTCAATTTCAAAGTAAACTTCACTAAATGTATTATTATACGGTGTAGGCATCCACTAAGGAAGGATTTTTGGAAATTCCACCCCTAACAGGGTAAAATAAGGGATGAAAGTTTGTATGCAAGTCCGTCAGTTTTGAAGTTAGGATCTTCAAATTTTGTGTTTAGGCTGACGATTGAAAATTAATATATAGTTATCTCAGCGTTTGTAATAATTCCACCACCGAAGGGAGGAAAAGGGAGATGAAGTTGTGTATGCAAGTCCTTCAATTTCAAAGTAAACTTCACTAAATGTATTATTATACGGTGTAGGCATCCACTAAGGAAGGATTTTTGGAAACTCCACCCCTAACAGGGTAAAATAAGGGATGAAAGTTTGTATGCAAGTCCGTCAGTTTTGAAGTTAGGATATTCAAATTTTGTGTTTAGGCTGACGATTGAATATTAATGTACAGTTATCTCTGCGTTTGTGATTATTCCACCACCGAAGGGAGGAAAAGGGGGATGAAGTTGTGTATGCAAGTCCTTCAATTTCAAAGTAAACTTCACTAAATTTAATATTATACAGTGTAGGTATTCAGTAAGGAAGGATTTTTGGAAATTCCACTCTTCGGCGGGTAAAATAGGGGATGAAAGTTTGTATGAAAGTTCGTCAGTTTTGAAGTTAGGATCTTAAAATTTTGTATTTAGGCTAACGATTGAAAATTAATTTATACATGTTTCAGCTTTTTTGACAATTCCACCCCCGACAGGGTGAAAAGGTATGGATATGTATATAAGTCATTCAGTTTCAAAGTAATATATATATTTCACTTAATATATTATTACACGATGTAGGCAACCACTAAGGATTTTTGGATATTCCATCCTTAAGGGGGTAAAATAGGGGATGCAAGTTTATATGAAAGTCCATCAGTTTCGAAGTTAGGACCTTCAAATTTTGTTTTCAAATTAATTTATATGTGCCTCAACGTTTTTGATAATTCCGATCCCGAAAGGGTAAAAAGGGGGATGAATTTGTGTATGGAAGTAAACTAAATTTATTATTTAAGCTTATGGTTATAAACTAACGCAACGAATATCGGTGTTGTTGGAATTTGAACCCTTAAGGAGTGAAAAGGGGGATTAAATTTAGTATATGAAGTTCTTTATTTTCGGAGTGAACATTTCAAAATTTATTATATCGGCTTATGTTATTAGCGTATTGAAATGACTCGCCTAAATAACATCAGGAAAAAGAGAGGAATCGGTATTAAGAGCATATAAGCTACCCGGCCGCGCTCGAGTTTAGGTATTTGCCAGCGCCAAGCCGAGTCAACGCGGGCACACGCGGGGCCAACATTGGTGCGGCTCCTCCGCCAACATACTGCGCGCGTTATTATTTTGATACTTCAGTATGGCTTCATGTCGATGTAAAACTATAATATTATAAACAAGGTATCTGGTAGGTTGAATTAGGTTATAAGTATGTAGTTATATAGTACAATGTACTGAATACATTTTTTTACACTAGTAAACAATGTAGTTCAGGTACCTATATACCTAATTTATCTAATTAAACTTTTATTTGGTTTTCTTAAAATAATCAATATTATTATTAATATAATTATAATAGCGACCTGCCCCGGCTCCCCTATGGGTATAAATAATAGTTTAAGTCCTATTCTCAGACCTACTGAATATAAACACACAAAATTTCATAAGAATTGTATAAAAAGCAGTAATTAGGGTTCCGTAGCCAAATGGCAAAAAACGAAACCCTTATGGATTCGTCATGTCTGTCTGTCTGGCTGTCCGTACGTATGTCACAATCACTTTTTTCCGAATATATAAGAACAATACTGTTAAAAATTGGTAAGTAGATGTATTCTGTGAACCGCATTAAGATTTTCACACAAAAATAGAAAAAAGACAATTAATTTTGGGGGTTCCCCATACTAAGAACTGAAATTCAAAAAAAATTTTTTCATCAAACCCATACTTGTGGGGTCTCTATGGATAGGTCTTCAAAAATGATCAAACTTCCACCAAAAAATTGGTTTGAACGAGATCTAGTAAGTAGTTTCTTTTTAATACGTCATAATACGTAAACCGCAATTTACCTTTCATTCAATATTTTTGGCGTTTTTTTTTTCATAGCAGAGTTAGTTAATATTACACGGAACCCTCCGTGTGCGAGTCCGACTCGCACTTGGCCGGTTCCTTTTTCTTTTGCGATTTCCAAGTTGGTCGCATAGTAAAAGTTGATCGTATACATGAGTACTTTACATGGTTTCATTTATTGTCGTATTGTCGTATCCATCCTGTATAAAAGTCTCCTGTCACGGAGTTTGTAATAAAACTCCTCAGAAACGGCTTGACCGATTCTTATCAAATTTTGTCTCATTGATATATAAGAGACCTTTGGACCATATAAAATGAATCTTTGCTCAAATTTGAAAAAAGTGTCCGCCATTTTGAACTATTTTGTTACTGGTCTGATTGCTCTCAAAATTGATATTTGAGAGACTCTTGGACCATATAACATGAATCTTTGCTCAAAATTGAAAAAAGTGTCCGCCATTTTGAACTATTTTGTTAGGAGTCCGATTGCTACCAAAATTGATGTTTGAGAGATTCTTGAACCATATATCATGAATCTTTGGTCAAAATTGAGAAAAGTGTCCGCCATTTTGAACTATTTTGTTACTGGTCTGATTGCTCTCAAAATTGACATTTGAGAGACTCTTGGACCATATAACATGAATCTTTGCTCAAAATTGAAAAAAAGTGTCCGTCATTTTGAACTATTTTGTTAGAGGTCCGATTGCTATCAAAATTGATGTTTGAGAGACTCTTGTACCATATAATATGAATCTTTGCTCAAAATTTAGAAAATTGTCCGCTATTTTGAACTATTTTGTTACTGGTCTGATAGCTCCCAAAATTGACATTTGAGACTCTTGGACCATATAACATGAATCTTTGCTCAAAATTGAAAAAAGTGTCCGCCATTTTGAACCATTTAGTTACTGGTCCGATTGCTCTCAAAAGTGATATTTGAGGGACTCTTGGACCATATAACATGAATCTTTGCTCAAAATTGAAAATAGTGTCCGCCATTTTGAACTATTTTGTTACTAGTCTGCTTGCTCTCAAAAATGACATTTGAGAGACTCTTCGACCCTATAACATGAATCTTTGCTCAATATTGAAAATAGTGTCCGCCATTTTGAACTATTTTGTTACTAGTCTGCTTGCTCTCAAAAATGAAATTTGAGAGACTCTTCGACCCTATAACATGAATCTTTGCTCAATATTGAAAAAAGTGTCCGCCATTTTAAACTATTTTGTTACTGGTCTGATTACTATCAAAATTGAGATTTGAGAGGCCTTGGGATTACAAAATATGAATATTCTCTCAAAATCCAAAAATGTGTCCACCATTTTGAACTATTTTGTTAGAGGTCCGATTGCTATCAAAATTGATATTTGAGAGACTTGTTTCATATAACATGAATGTTTGCAAAAAATTTAAAAAAGTGTCTGCCATTTTGAACTATTTTATTAATGGTCTGATTGCTCTCAAAATTGATGTTTGAGAGACTCTTGGACCATATAACATGAATCATTGCTCGTAATTTAAAAAAGTGTCCTTCAAATGTAAATTTTGATAGCAATCAGACCAGTGACAAAATAGTTCAAAATGGCGGACACTTTTTTTAAATTTGAGCAAAGATTAATACAATACAAGTACAAGAGTCTCTCAAATATCAATTTTGATAGCAATCGGACCTCTAACAAAATAGTTCAAAATGGCGGACACTTTTTTGAAATTTGAGCAAAGATTCATGTTATATGTTCCAACCGTCCCTCAAATATCAATTTTGATAGCAATCGGACCAGTAACGAAATAGTTCAAAATGGCGGACACTTTTTTCAATTTTGAGCAATGATTCATGTTATATGGTCCAAGAGTCTCTCAAATATCAATTTTGAGAGCAATCAGACCAGTAACAAAATAGTTCAAAATGGCGGACACTTTTTTCAATTTTGAGCAATGATTCATGTTATATGGTCCAAGAGTCTCTCAAATATCAATTTTGAGAGCAATCAGACCAGTAACAAAATAGTTGAAAATGGCGGACACTTTTTTCAAATTTGAGCAAAGATTCATTTTATATGGTCCAAGATTCTCTCAAAAATCAATTTTGATAGCAATCGGACCTCTAACAAATTGTTCAAAATGGCGGACACTTTTTTGAAATTTGAGCATAGATTCATGTTACATGTTCCAAGCGTCCCTCAAATATCAATTTTGATAGCAATCGGACCAGTGACTAAATAGTTCAAAATGGCGGACACTTTTTTAAATTTTGAGCAAAGATTCATGTTATATGGTCCAAGAGTCTCAAATATCAATTTTGAGAGCAATCAGACCAGTAACAAAATAGTTCAAAATGGCGGACACTTTTTCAAATTTGAGCAAAGATTCATTTTATATGGTCCAAGAGTCTCTCAAAAATCAATTTTGATAGCAATCGGACCTCTAACAAAATAGTTCAAAATGGCGGACACTTTTTTGAAATTTGAGCAAAGTTTCATATTATATGTTCCAAGCGTCCGTCAAATATCAATTTTGATAGCAATCGGACCAGTAACAAAATAGTTCAAAATGGCGGACAATTTTTTCAATTTTGAGCAAAGATTCATGTTATATGGTCAAAGAGTCTCTCAAATATCAATTTTGAGAGCAATCAGACCAGTAACAAAATAGTTCAAAATGGCGGACACTTTTCTTCAAATTTGAGCAAAGATTCATGTTATATGGTCCAAGAGTCTCTCAAATATCAATTTTGAGAGCAATCAGACCAGTAACAAAGTAGTTCAAAATGGCGGACACTTTTTTCAATTTTGAGCAAAGATTCATGTTATATGGTCCAAGAGTCTCTCAAATATCAATTTTGAGAGCAATCAGACCAGTAACAAAGTAGTTCAAAATGGCGGACACTTTTTTCAATTTTGAGCAAAGATTCATGTTATATGGTCCAAGAGTCTCTCAAATATCAATTTTGAGAGCAATCAGACCAGTAACAAAGTAGTTCAAAATGGCGGACACTTTTCTTCAAATTTGAGCAAAGATTCATGTTATATGGTCCAAGAGTCTCTCAAATATCAAGTTTGAGAGCAATCAGACCAGTAACAAAATAGTTCGAAATGGCGGACACTTTTTTCTATTTTGAGCAAAGATTCATGTTATGTGGTCAAAGAGTCTCTCAAATATCAATTTTGAGAGCAATCAGACCAGTAACAAAGTAGTTCAAAATGGCGTACACTTTTTTCAAATTTGAGCAAAGATTCATGTTATATGGTCCAAGAGTCTCTCAAAAATCAATTTTGATAGCAATCGGACCATTAAATAAATAGTTCGAAATGGCGGACACTTTTTTCTATTTTGAGCAAAGATTCATGTTATGTGGTCAAAGAGTCTCTCAAATATCAATTTTGAGAGCAATCAGACCAGTAACAAAGTAGTTCAAAATGGCGTACACTTTTTTCAAATTTGAGCAAAGATTCATGTTATATGGTCCAAGAGTCTCTCAAAAATCAATTTTGATAGCAATCGGACCATTAAATAAATAGTTCAAAATGGCGGACATCTTTTTTCAAATTTTGAGCAAAGATTCATGTTATATGTCCCAAGGGTTTCTCAAATATCAATTTTGATAGCAATCGGACCAGTAACGAAATAGTTCAAAATGGCGGACACTTTTTTTCCATTTTGAGCAAAGATTCATGTTATATGTTCCAAGGGTCACTCAAATGTCAATTTTGAGAGTAATCGGACCATTAAATAAATAGTTCAAAATGGCGGACACCTTTTTTCAATTTTGAGCAAAGATTCATGTTATATGGTCAAAGAGTCTCTCAAATATCAATTTTGAGAGCAATCAGACCTCTAACAAAATAGTTCAAAATGGCGGACACTTTTTTCAATTTTGAGCAAAGATTCATGTTATATGGTCAAAGAGTCTCTCAAATATCAATTTTGAGAGCAATCAGACCAGTAACAAAGTAGTTCAAAATGGCGTACACTTTTTTCATATTTGAGCAAAGATTCATGTTATATGGTCCAAGAGTCTCTCAAAAATCAATTTTGATAGCAATCGGACCATTAAATAAATAGTTCAAAATGGCGGACACTTTTTTTCCATTTTGAGCAAAGATTCATGTTATAAGGTCCAAGAGTCTCTCAGATATCAATTTTGATAGCAATCGGACCTGTAACAAAATATTTCAAAATGGCGGATACTTTTTTCAATTTTTAGCAAAGATTCATGTTATATGTCCCAAGGGTCACTCAAATGTCAATTTTGAGAGTAATCGGACCATTAAATAAATAGTTCAAAATGGCGGACACCTTTTTTCAAATTTTGAGCAAAGATTCATGTTATATGTCCCAAGGGTCTCTCAAATATCAATTTTGATAGCAATCGGACCGGTAACGAAATAGTTCAAAATGGCGGACACTTTTTTCAAATTTTGAGCAAAGATTCATGCTATATGTCCCAAGGGTTTCTCAAATATTAATTTTGATAGCAATCGGACCAGTATCGAAATAGTTCAAAATGGCGGACACTTTTTTTCCATTTTGAGCAAAGATTCATGTTATAAGGTCCAAGAGTCTCTCAGATATCAATTTTGATAGCAATCGGACCTGTAACAAAATATTTCAAAATGGCGGACACTTTTTTCAATTTTGAGAAAATATTCATGTTATATGGGCCAAGGGTCTCTCAATTATCAATTTTGAGAGTAATCGGACCAGTAATTAAATAGTTCAAAATGGCGGACACTTTTTTCAATTTTGAGCAAAGATTCATGTTATATCGTCCAAGAGTCTCTCAAATATCAATTTTGAGAGCAATCGGACCAGTAACAAAATAATTCAAAATGCCGGACACTTTTTTGGATTATGAAGAAAGATTCGTGTTTTGTAATTCCAAGGCCTCTCAAATCTCAATTTTGGGAGCAATCGGACCAGTAATTAAATAGTTCAAAATGGCGGACATTTTGGCAGGCACTTTTTTCAATTTTGATCAAATATTCATGTTATATGGGCAAAGGGTCTCTCAAATATCAATTTTGAGAGCAATCGGACCAGTAACAAAATAATTCAAAATGCCGGACACTTTTTTGGATTATGAAGAAAGATTCGTGTTTTGTAATTCCAAGGCCTCTCAAATCTCAATTTTGGGAGCAATCGGACCAGTAATTAAATAGTTCAAAATGGCGGACATTTTGGCGGGCACTTTTTTTCAATTTTGACCAAATATTCATGTTATATGGGCCAAGGGTCTCTCAAATATCAATTTTGAGAGCAATCGGACGAGTAGTTAACTAAATAGTTCATAATGGCGGACACTGTTTTATGACCTCAAATATATATATTTTTTTATACCACAAAGTTGGTAAACAAGCATACGGCCCGCCTGATGGTAAGCGGTTACGGTAGCCAAAATATCACTTAATATAATATTGCCTATAATAGTGATATGATAGGTAACATGCATTCTAGTGGTGAAAGATCGGTACAGTCGTTTTTGAAATTTATTGAAATTACAAACAAACAAATCATACAAAAATACAAATCTTTTCTTTTATAGTAGGTATTATTATTAGTGTATATAAACGGAGGAATTTTCGAACATAAGGCCGCCCTTATATTTGATATTTATCCATTACTTCTGATTGGTATTGATCGATCGTGCCTTTCTAGGCGATGATTTCCGGTAGAAGATATTTATTAACAATAACAAAAAAAAAAAAAACGAATTTTGAATATTTGTCAGCTTATTATTCAAAACAGTTACCGGCGTAACGTAATTTAAGAAACAGTTACCATTTATCAATATAACTTAACTTATCAACCCAAGTATCATAAGTGGTAAGAGCGCGCTATAATGCGGGCGATTGTAGCAATACTCTCAATCGTAATAATATGTTGGCGAACTTAGCGCGCGGAAAACAGAGCGATACGTCCTCTCTCTGAGACGGCGGAGCCGGGTCTGCCGAGCCGTGGTTTTTTTTTTTTTTTTTTTTTTTTGAATGGACATGAAGGTACTGGCCCAAAGCTAGCCTAAGTACCCTTACGCGGACAAGTTCGGCGAGCAAGCTCTCAACCGGTTTAGATTTAGGTAACATGGCCTGAGGGTGCCCCAGTTGGGGCCGAGCCTCGGCTCAGGGCTGTTACCGAGGGGAGGGGACGGACTTCATTATTAGAACGAGTTACGACTAATTAGAGGGAAGCGGATTATTATTGGCGGCTCGGGCCGCTTGTCGAGCAACAACAAGGGGGGGACGAGACTGAGTGAGAGAGGGTCGCGGCGCGTGACCTCGACGACGAGGTCGGTAACGAGGTGAACGGTCACCGCGATTCGCATCTGTATTTGTATTTGTTCGAGCTTCGGAAGCTGCGAGCTGAGCTAAGGTGATAGGGTCATCGGGCTCGATGAGGGCATGCCTCGGCCGGCGGACGTTGGATATACGGGATGGCGTGTAAGTAGCCGCCTTGACTATTAATGGATTCGAATGATTGACCGCGGTGTCAAAGAATTTGCGTGAGGCGCGTTTCATGAATTGACGGACCGTGGGAAGGCCCAGGTCGAGGTGGAGGTTTTCATTGCGCATGAACCACGGGGCACCCGTGGCCTTGCGAATGAAACGATTTTGAATAACTTGAAGGCTATGGATCCGCCTCGGCGATGCGTGTGCGAACACAGCGCATGCATAGGTGAAAATGGGGCGAATGCAAGCAGTATAGAGTCTAATCTTGTGATTTAACGCAAGCTTAGACCTGCTATTTATAAGGTAGTGAAGGCGTCCCATCACGAAAAAGGCGCGCGAACGCACCTTTTTAATGTGGGGCCCGAAGGTCAATCGATCATCGAGGGTGACACCTAGATATTTGGCTTGCCTCTCCCAAGGGATCGGTTCGCCAAACATGGTGACAGACTTTACGATAGGGGGGATTTTACATCGGGCGGGCCTACAGAATAGGACCGCCTGACTTTTGGTGGGATTTATCTCAATCCTCCATTTCCTACACCAGACGCCTAGGGCGTCTGCTGCGGATTGGAGTTTGGATACAATGGCATTGGTGGTTCTGCCAGTACAGTAGATGGCGGTATCGTCCGCAAACAGAGCTAGCTGTACTTGACTAATAATGGGGATATCGCTCGTATATAATAGGAACAATAAGGGGGAGAGTACCGAGCCCTGGGGGACTCCGGCACAGATGGGGTGAGGGGAGGACAGGGCGCCTGTTATACGATATCGAAAGTGGCGATTTGACAAAAAGTCTCGCAAGATGAGTACGAGCCTATGTGGGACACCTAGAGTGAATAGTTTAAAAATTAAACCATTGTGCCACACTTTGTCAAATGCCTTTGCGACATCCCGAGCCGTGGCCTCCGCAATCGATTTATATAGCAGTTTTAAAATATTCGGTATAAAATAATTATGAAATTTTTACGGATTTTTTAATGTAATAATTTTAAGCATTAACTGCTACGTATTAATAAATAGTAGTTATGAAGTTTGACATTCGATTTCCATATTAAAAACAGCGCTAAACATCGATAAAAATCTTAATTTTTACGCGGTATTGTTTTGTCATTTTCATAAAGAAAATGTACAAAACGTTATGATGTTATTTATTAGAAAAATAGAAGACAATATGAACTTTTTAACATGTATTTTTGTATTTTTTTGTTTCAAGTACTTTAATACCGATTTGACTGCAAAGACAGCATGTTCCGTAAAATTCAAAAAAGGTCTCTCAAAGAAGTACTCCAAACTAAATAACAAACAGTCAATTTAATGTTTTTTCCTGTGTGAAAAGTAAAAAAATAAATTTCCTATTGGATTTACGACAACGCGAATGAATAACTATTAATATAACTGAGTAGTGTCACACCGAAAACCTGGAATATTGCGGCATTGTGCGTTATTACGTACTAAACCCTCTTAAAACAAAGATCCGGTTAATACGAGCATTGGTATTCCTCATTTTCATGTATGGTGTGGAAGCGCGGACTATACTGGCCCGAGAAAGAAAAAGGATTGATGCATTCGAGATGTGGTGCTGGAGACGGATGTTGGAAATACCTTGGACCGCTAAACGCAACAATGCATCAATTCTATCGCAGCTCAAAATTAAAACACGATTGTCCACCATATGCAACCAACGTATTTTTTCGTATTTCGGCCACATGGTGCGCAAAGGCGATGAAAGTTTGGAAATCTGATCATAGTTGGGAACACGG
Source organism: Polyploca ridens (assembly GCA_951394255.1). Taxonomy (NCBI): domain Eukaryota; kingdom Metazoa; phylum Arthropoda; class Insecta; order Lepidoptera; family Drepanidae; genus Polyploca; species Polyploca ridens. The sequence continues at coordinate 3,604,029 of OX596271.1, read as the reverse complement.
AAGGAAAACGACAATGTGGTCGTTCACCAACAAGATGGTTCGATCAAGTAAAAGACTCATCGTCCTCCAAGTTTTACAGAAACCAGAAGACAGAAACCAGTGAAGGCAGATCATTCGCTCTAGAAGCAAACCCGATGTTGACCTTGGTAAGGTATGAAAAGCGGGATGAAGTTGTATATGGGAACTCACTGACTGATATATCAACGCACAGCCTACACCGCTGGTCTTAGAGAAATGAAATTTGGAGGGTGTGTTCTTTGTGATGTGTAGGTATCCAATAAGAAAGAGTTTTTTGAAATTCCAGCCCTAAGAGTGTGAAATGGGGGTTGAATTTTCTGTGAAACATTATTACACACGTGTGTAAGTTGTTGTTTTTTATGCGTTTTTATGATTGCGACTTTATTTTATAAATAAAAAAATTAAATGTTTTGGAAAAAAATAGGCAATATAGTCAGCAGATTGCTGAGTTTCTTGCTTGTTCTTTTCAGTTGAAGGCCGACTTACGAACTGGTGGTAACTTCAGTAGCTAAGTTTGAGCTGTTGCGGCTATTTGCGGCTGGAATTAGTGCACCGGTTGCGGCTATAGCTAGAGCACCGGTTGCGGCTATAGCTAGTGCATCGGTTGCGGCTGGAATAAGTGCAGCGGTTGCGGCTATAGCTAGAGCATTGGTTGCGGCTATAGCTAGTGCTTCGGATGCGGCTGGAGCTAGTGCAGCGGTTGCGGCTATAGCTAGTGCATCGGTTGCGGCTGGAATAAGTGCAGCGGTTGCGGCTATAGCTAGAGCATTGGTTGCGGCTGGAGCTAGTGCAGTGGTTGCGGCTAGAGCTAGAGCATCGGTTGCGGCTGGAGCTAGGGCAGCGATTGCGGCTATAGCTAGTGCATCGGTTGCGGCTGGAGCTAGTGCAGCAGTTGCGGCTGGAGCTAGTGCAGTGGTTGCGGCTGGAGCTAGTGCATCTGTTGCGGATGGAGTTAGTGCAGCGGTTGCGGCTATAGCTAGAGCATCGGTTGCGGCTATAGCTAGTGCATCGGATGCGGCTGGAGCTAGTGCAGCGGTTGCGGCTATAGCTAGTGCATCGGTTGCGGCTATAGCTAGTGCATCGGATGCGGCTGGAGCTAGTGCAGCGGTTGCGGCTATAGCTAGAGCATCGGTTGCGGCTATAGCTAGAGCATCGGTTGCGGCTGGAGCTAGTGCAGCAGTTGCGGCTATAGCTAGAGCATCGGATGCGGCTGGAATTAGTGCAGCAGTTGCGGCTATAGCTAGTGCAGCGGTTGCGGCTGGAGCTAGTGCAGCAGTTGCGGCTATAGCTAGTGCATCGGTTGCGGCTGGAATGAGTGCAGCGGTTGCGGCTATAGCTAGAGCATCGGTTGCGGCTAGAGCTAGTGCATCGGTTGCGGCTGGAGCTAGTGCATCGGATGCGGCTATAGCTAGTGCATCGGATGCGGTTGGAGCTAGTGCAGCGGTTGCGGCTATAGCTAGTGCATCGGATGCGGCTGGAGCTAGTGCATCTGTTGCGGCTGGAGCTAGTGCAGTGGTTGCGGCTAGAGCTAGAGCTGTGGTTGCGGCTAGAGCTAGAGCATCGGTTGCGGCTATAGCTAGTGCATCGGTTGCGGCTGGAGCTAGTGCAGCAGTTGCGGCTATAGCTAGTGCATCGGTTGCGGCTAGAGCTAGTGCATCGGTTGCGGCTGGAGCTAGTGCATCGGATGCGGCTGGAATTAGTGCAGCGGTTGCGGCTATAGCTAGAGCATCGGTTGCGGCTATAGCTAGTGCATCGGTTGCGGCTGGAGCTAGTGCAGTGGTTGCGGCTATAGCTAGTGCAGCAGTTGCGGCTGGAGCTAGTGCAGCAGTTGCGGCTGGAGCTAGTGCAGTGGTTGCGGCTATAGCTAGTGCAGCAGTTGCGGCTGGAGCTAGTGCAGCAGTTGCGGCTGGAGCTAGTGCAGTGGTTGCGGCTATAGCTAGTGCAGCAGTTGCGGCTGGAGCTAGTGCAGTGGTTGCGGCTATAGCTAGTGCAGCGGTTGCGGCTATAGCTAGTGCAGCAGTTGCGGCTGGAGCTAGTGCAGTGGTTGCGGCTATAGCAAGTCCAGCAGTTGCGGCTGGAGCTAGTGCAGCAGTTGCGGCTGGAGCTAGTGCAGTGGTTGCGGCTATAGCTAGAGCATCGGTTGCGGCTATAGCTAGTGCATCGGATGCGGCTGGAATTAGTGCAGCGGTTGCGGCTATAGCTAGAGCATCGGTTGCGGCTGGAGCTAGTGCAGCAGTTGCGGCTAGAGCTAGTGCATCTGTTGCGGCTGGAGCTAGTGCAGTGGTTGCGGCTAGAGCTAGAGCAGTGGTTGCGGCTAGAGCTAGAGCATCGGTTGCGGCTATAGCTAGTGCATCGGTTGCGGCTGGAGCTAGTGCATCGGATGCGGCTGGAATTAGTGCAGCGGTTGCGGCTATAGCTAGAGCATCGGTTGCGGCTATAGCTAGTGAATCGGTTGCGGCTGGAGCTAGTGCAGCAGTTGCGGCTATAGCTAGTGCATCGGTTGCGGCTGGAGCTAGTGCAGCAGTTGCGGCTATAGCTAGTGCAGCGGTTGCGGCTGGAGCTAGTGCAGCAGTTGCGGCTATAGCTAGTGCATCGGTTGCGGCTATAGCTAGTGCATCGGATGCGGCTGGAATTAGTGCAGCGGTTGCGGCTATAGCTAGAGCATCGGTTGCGGCTGGAGCTAGAGCAGTGGTTGCGGCTAGAGCTAGAGCAGTGGTTGCGGCTAGAGCTAGAGCATCGGTTGCGGCTATAGCTAGTGCATCGGTTGCGGCTGGAGCTAGTGCAGCAGTTGCGGCTATAGCTAGTGCATCGGTTGCGGCTAGAGCTAGTGCATCGGTTGCGGCTGGAGCTAGTGCATCGGATGCGGCTGGAATTAGTGCAGCGGTTGCGGCTATAGCTAGAGCATCGGTTGCGGCTATAGCTAGTGCATCGGTTGCGGCTGGAGCTAGTGCAGCAGTTGCGGCTAAAGCTAGTGCATCGGTTGCGGCTATAGCTAGTGCATCGGATGCGGCTGGAATTAGTGCAGCGGTTGCGGCTATAGCTAGAGCATCGGTTGCGGCTGGAGCTAGAGCAGTGGTTGCGGCTAGAGCTAGAGCAGTGGTTGCGGCTAGAGCTAGAGCATCGGTTGCGGCTATAGCTAGTGCATCGGTTGCGGCTGGAGCTAGTGCATCGGATGCGGCTGGAATTAGTGCAGCGGTTGCGGCTATAGCTAGAGCATCGGTTGCGGCTATAGCTAGTGCAACGGATGCGGCTGGAGCTAGTGCAGCGGTTGCGGCTATAGCTAGAGCATCGGTTGCGGCTATAGCTAGTGCATCGGATGCGGCTGGAATTAGTGCAGCGGTTGCGGCTATAGCTAGAGCATCGGTTGCGGCTATAGCTAGTGCATCGGATGCGGCTGGAATTAGTGCAGCGGTTGCGGCTATAGCTAGAGCATCGGTTGCGGCTATAGCTAGTGCATCGGATGCGGCTGGAATTAGTGCAGCGGTTGCGGCTATAGCTAGAGCATCGGTTGCGGCTATAGCTAGTGCAACGGATGCGGCTGGAGCTAGTGCAGCGGTTGCGGCTATAGCTAGAGCATCGGTTGCGGCTATAGCTAGTGCATCGGATGCGGCTGGAATTAGTGCAGCGGTTGCGGCTATAGCTAGAGCATCGGTTGCGGCTATAGCTAGTGCATCGGATGCGGCTGGAATTAGTGCAGCGGTTGCGGCTATAGCTAGAGCATCGGTTGCGGCTATAGCTAGAGCATCGGTTGCGGCTGGAGCTAGTGCAGCGGTTGCGGCTATAGCTAGTGCATCTGTTGCGGCTGGAGCTAGTGCAGTGGTTGCGGCTATAGCTAGAGCATCGGTTGCGGCTATAGCTAGTGCATCGGATGCGGCTGGAATTAGTGCAGCGGTTGCGGCTATAGCTAGAGCATCGGTTGCGGCTGGAGCTAGTGCAGCAGTTGCGGCTAGAGCTAGTGCATCTGTTGCGGCTGGAGCTAGTGCAGTGGTTGCGGCTAGAGCTAGAGCAGTGGTTGCGGCTAGAGCTAGAGCATCGGTTGCGGCTATAGCTAGTGCATCGGTTGCGGCTGGAGCTAGTGCAGCAGTTGCGGCTATAGCTAGTGCATCGGTTGCGGCTAGAGCTAGAGCATCGGTTGCGTGGTTTCTCATTGTAGGATTGAACCCTCTTTAATTATGAGGTATAATAGTAACATTATTTTTGCGTGGGAATTCTAGACAACTTTAGGTTTGATTGTCTGCAGTCTTGACTCATAATAATTGTTATTATTACGTAATGTGTGTTTATGTAGGTCATTCGTATTTTAGATAATAAACCAGACTGAAAGCAAAGTTACAGTATAGACTATACTATACTATTCAAAATTCAAATAGACCTTCGCAGGCACTTATGAAAAGTCTACTAACATAAGACTCTAATACCGGTTCAGAAGATTGCATTTGCTGAGAAGAGCCTGCAATAAACTCAGCAATTACTCTTTACAAAACAAGCTTAGAATCATTACATAACATATACCTACATTCTGATCTCACTGAAAACAATAAAACGGCTCTAACGATTTCGATGAAACTGGCTACATGTGGGTTTTTGATGGCGAAACATCGATCTAGCTTGGTCTATTTGTATCATCAGAAACAATAATCATATTTATTTTAATCCGTGTCAGTGGGCGGCACCGTTTTATCGACAGATATGACTTTATGTATTGTTATTTAGTACTTATGAGACAGTGCTGTGGTATAGAGTCGATTTTAGACTGACGGCCGCTCGCACTCGGTTATGCGATATTTACAATTCACGGGCCACGAGTAGGTATTGTCATTGTTTTCATGTCTGTAGGGACTCCATGCTCTGTGTGCCTATCCATAGCAAATTATTGTAACCTACAAAAGAGGGAGAGCCCTTTCCGCCACGGATGAGCTTCGTCAACCAAATAAATCGAAGAAAAATGCCTTTAAAGTAAATATCGAGCAATGCAATTCTGCAACAAATCAGTGCTTTTGCACTGATTTTGAACAGTAAGGACTAATCACTGCATAGTGTGTTCTTGACATGACACGCTGCCAGCCTTCTGGGAACATTGCAGATCAACATCAGCAGCGGCAGCCTGGAATCATTTTTGCCTTCAAAATTGATTTTTAGACACTAAAGAACTTTCAGTAACCATTTCTATCAAATCTCATACAAATAATAATATAAATAAAAAGTAATTTAGAAAAAATAAATCGTCTTCAAAATACACAAAACATTATGAAATAACTCTAATCTGACTCTGACTGATTTGAAGTCAGCGAAATATTTTCAATGGAATACGTCGTGCTTTTTCATTTTTAGTTTTTCTTAAATGCACTAGAATTTGACCAAGGTTTTGAGATGTTTTTCCTTTGAAACCACACCCACTTCGTCACACATATTTGTCCATGTCTTGAAAACTACAGAACCGATTTCGATAAAACTTGCACTGTTCCCTAAGTTGAAATAAATGTACCTAAACCAATAAAACAAGAATGGTTACAAATGTTACAATCCGATTAATATCTTCGGAGATATGCGTGGACAAACATACATACATACAAACATACATACATACAAACACTAATGAAATTTTGTATATTTGTTTGGAAGCCCTAATAGATTATCATGTGTGAATATATTGCAGTTCCAATAATATTACATACATACGTGTCGAATTGATAATCTTCTTTTTTTTGAAGTCGATTAATAAGTATCAAGGAAAATACAGTATAAATGTCAGAATTTCATACATAAATCATGACCTACGTAGCCAAGTTGCTTATATAAAAGGGGTAACATATTAATACTTGCTGTCAGTCGCATATGCAGTGCAGGCTACTAGTAAACGTGTTTTGAAATCCTGTCTGAATCTCTGAGTTTTTTCCTGTTTGTAGTGGTTCTAAAATAACTATGTTTATTATAATAATATCTATGTTTATTGGTAAGTAATTTTGAGTCTTTTTAAATGAAAATAATAAAACTTACAACGTAGATTGAAATAACAACAGAATTTAAAATAAATTTATAAAATTAGGCCCTCTCGGCCTACGGTTGCTGATACGTTGAGCGAAAAAGTTGCCAGCTCTTCGGTCGCAGTGGTGACCGCTAATCGTTTGGCCAGAGGTCGAACCACAAGCTCTTAAAACAGTATTATTATAAACTTTTGTCTTTCTTTGACATCCGGCGTCAAAATGGGACAAAAGACAAATAAAGTTATTTTAACCTTGTTTTAAAAGCTTGTGGTAGGCTTGTTCTTTTTAAATTAATTTTATACGGTTACCCTGCTCGCAAATATACCTACATCATATCGAACAGTTGCATGGGGAGGTCATCTACACTAATATGAAATGCTAGCTATTCCGCGCGGTTTCACCCGCGTTCCCGGGATAAAAAGTAGCCTACTATCGGGGATAATTTATAGTTTTCGAATCCGACTGGAAGTTCCAGAGATTAGCCCGTTTAAACAAATAACAATTATATTACTACAGATAGATAACGTTTTAAAGTTATGTAGGAGGTAGGTAATCTCTGAAACTTCTATTTCGAAAATTCTTTTCTAATACGAAGCTACATTATACCCGAGTGTTATAGGCACGTTATAGGCTACTCTTTTCATCCCGTGTTTTTTTTTATTTTTCCGAGTTCATGCCTGATTTTTTGACGGTTCAAAAGATATGATCAATCGTTTTTTTTGTTTTTGTACCGTACCTGCCTACTAGAGTGTGCTAGATGACCATAAAATCTATTTAGTCTGCCTTTTACTCTATCAAAAAATATTAGAAACGTATTTTTTCTTTTGTCAATGAAACAAAACAATACGAAGATATTGTGTGTTGAAGTTCCGCGTGACGTCACATTGGAGTATAAGTACTTTTTACTATAAAGTGACGTCACGAACCCCCACTCCCGAACTTCGACTCGCTTTATCTGTGAATTTTTAATGATTTGGTAAAGCAAAAGATACGTGTCCAATCCAATATTGTTTGATAATCTAACTAACGGACTAAGTAATTAGAAATAATATTTTTTTTACCTAGGAATCATCCCATGACCTCCATCGCTCGTGCAAACATTGACAAGACTTGAATTTAGTGCATTTAGTGCCTTAGTATATTTCAAAACGATGACCGCACTATCACGTATCGTTATGAGATGTATAGACCCTCGCATATTTTGCCCCCATGATTCCAGGCCCTCAGTATATTCTTTTCTCTTTTTTTACAGCCACATCATCTGTCCTGGGCAAAGATGTCGCAAGGTAAAAACAATCTCACCTAAAAAGAAACTAGACGTGAATAAAATGTCTGTCCTTCCCAACCCAATTCGGCATTGAATATTCTCTCTATTCAATGTCTACGAGGCTTTTACCACAATGTGATCATGGTAAATACTGATGTGGCCAAATGTGGTAAAAACAAAAAGTCTAGACATACACTGGTTCTCGTGCAGCTGCCAAGACACACCGTAGATGCCTGGGAGTAGATTTTTAACTTGAGGATGGTACCCAGTCGGGTGGATATTACAAAGTGCTTTCCTTCATCCAACATTTCATTGCATAGACAAGTGGCTTCAGTTTGCGAATGGCAGCGTTCTGTCTGAACTTCTTTTACGTCTGTGACGCGCAGAAACACAACATAGAGTTATATGGCTGCGGTATTCTGCGGTACTTCCCCAGTCAAGCTGCTCTTTGAGCGAAAAAACGCAATGCTCCTCTCTCTATTCCAGATCACCCGACCATTTTTGTAAACTTGCCAAGCATCCAAGCGTCACGTACCAATGCCTTATTTTCAATAATGGTACGGTCAGCGAAAGAACCTGCAATGAGCAGGAGCCAGTAGGCACAGAAGTCAAGCCTGTTTGCAACACTCCCAACTACTACAGCCCTGGTGTTCTGCCCAACATGGAGTGTGAAGAGGAAGGTAGTTGGTCCTATGTTGCCACTTGCTCACCAGGTTTGAACAACAATTACACTATATTATTGTACCCTCGTACACACGGCTACACATCAAGCTATACATTTCCAGTATATGCTGATCTCTCATTGTATAGGATTTGCGAACAACGAGAGGTCAGCTTATATTGGAAATGTATAGCTTGATCTGTAGCCGTGTGTACATTGTGGTACAGTATTACCCAACTAATATGGCGCGTCGTGAATCTTCGCACAGAAAAGAAACTATAGCCCCGAAGATTACCGAAAGAATGCTTCAAACTTACAATCAACCTTAGTTCACTACTATAAGGTTCATAATACACTGCAGCTGTTAGTTCCGTCTCAATCACAAGTCACGCCCCTCCGCACGGCGCGCGCTAACATGGCGGCAGCTGCCGACCAATAGCGTTTCCCGCGCTTTGAAAATGTATCTTCTGAGCAGGTACATCGGTAAGCCATATTAGTTGGGTACTACTGTACTAATAAAGTTATTTATTCAAATAGACCTAAGTGCCTATGCTTGGAACACCAGGGGTACCACTCACGCGTTACCGACCCTGCAAAAGTCATTCTGTCTTGTCTGAGAGACGAGTCACTGTGCCGACAGCGGAGGGACAAAACGCAGCGACATTTGGTACTACAACAGCGCCGGTTCCCGCACAATTCCAGCACAGCGCGTCTTGCTCTGGCACAGAGCATAGAAATACTAAGCTCTGGCGTGAGCTCCTTATGTAAATGAAATAATTTTTATTCCTAACCTTGTAACGAAGCGGACTTCGTACATTAAGGTAAACCAGTGGAGGACTTAGTTTTACCTTCCTACTTGGGTAACCTATCGGAGAGCTATAAAGAAAACACCAATCAATGATTACAAAGTTGCCGCCAATTGATTTATTAATCGTAAATACATATATCTGAGACTCTATAGCTAGCTCTTAATTCTAACACTATGGATAGAGGGCGCGGCGTGATCTTGCTTTAAACGGTACGGGGAATCGCTCCTTGAACGCACTTTCCTGGGAGGTGGCACCAGACGTATTTGGTAACCCGAACCGTCTGGGACACCAATCCATGGAATGGTAACGTACGAGGAGGCGATAAATATACTGATTCACAGGGAATACGGTATCGGGGACGCGGACGGTGCCCGATGGTAAATCTACCAGGGCTTCGGTACAGACGGGCCAACCTCACCGCAATGATCAACACAGCCGAATTTGGTAACCCGAACCGACATGTGTTGACTGTACGATAGCGCTGAGCCGACTGCGTGCTCTCTCACTGGAGTGCGCGGTCTTATAAAGGATGCTGCGGGGTGAGGCACGTGGCGCGGGGTGTGCGGGCGTCCCGCGGGCGGTAACTTTCCCCTCTGCGCTGCGGCGGCGTCGGCGGCGGCTGGATGGTTCGAGGTGGCGTGATGTGCTACGTCACACTCCTCTCCCGGGAATGGAGATTTTTACCTGTAAAAATCACTGCTGTAAATGATGTTCAAGTTCCTCTGAAATTATTATTCTCCTTTCTATTGTTTTTCTATATTAACTTTTTATTGTCTCAAATGAGGGTATTTCTAAAATTGTTTACTTTCTGGATCTCGCTCGGTTATCATGATTTACCCTCATTGTTATTGAGTTTTATATTTATTCGGAATAATTCGGATGCATGTTTTCCAATCTTTGATGTGTGCCGTTATTATTCTATTAGAGTAAGGATCCTTCAATAAATTTATTACCGGTGATTTTCTTTTAATTATTTTGAACGGTCCTGTACAATTCGGTGCGAGTATGGCACAACAACTTATTGGTTTATCCGATAATGGAATATTCTTTTTTAATGCAAATGGTTTAATTTCCGGTTTCGAGTACTTTATTTGTGTATAATAATTCGGTTGTTGGCAATCAGATTTTCTGCTTTGATTCATTTTCACTAAGTCATATGGTTTATTTCGGTTATCTACCTGCATTATTTCTTTATTTTCGGATTTTTCGGATTTGCGTTTTTGGCAAATGGTACACTTTTTAACATATTTGGCTATGTTCCTAAACATTCCTGGCCAATAGTATATGTGTGCTACTTTCGCTAACGTTTTTGCTGTTCCTATGTGTCCAGCGGTCGGAGTATCGTGGTTTTCTTTAATTATTTCTTCTTTTTTCGTTTTCGGTACACAAAGTTTCCATTCGGATGATGAGTCTAATTTTGTACCATATGACGGGTTTGTGATTCGTTTATAAAGGTTTTCTTCTATAAATTTAAATTCAGGAAAAATATGCGGTTCTGTCTTGATAGCTTCGGTTTTCTTTTTATACCAATCTTTTATGTCGGCAACGGTTGCACATATCGGATTTCTTATTAATTCATCGGCTACTATATTCTGTTTTCGCTTCTTCTTTTTCGATTTTGATTTTTTTTTTGATGGTTTATTTTTATCTATGTTTTGAATGTCTATGTTCATATTCAACCGTTTTATTAGGTCTACTCCTAATATTATGTGCGTTGCTCTTGGCATGACATACATACGATGTTTTAATACGGTTTCATTTATCTTTAGATCTATGTCTCGGAATTTTGACAACTCTAATTTACTTCCATCGGCTAGTTGTATTCTATGTACTTTTTGGTTGACGGATTTTTCTTCTTCTGGAAGTATCTTATATACTTCTTCGTTTATATACGAGTTTGTTGATCCAGTATCATACAGTGCTTTAAATTGTTGTCCTTGTATCTCAACATCTAAGAAAATTCTTGGATCATCTATATCGTCAGATCCTACGGTATTTGTTCTTTGAGTATATTTTTCATTTCGGGTCTCTTGTTTTCTACAACAATTTTTGCTTAATATTCCCATTCGGCCACACGTACTACAAAAGATTATGCGTTTACCTGTGCATTCTTTTGTTGTATGGTTTCTTTTTCCACAGCTCCAACAACACTTCTTGCTATCATAGTTGTTTAGAAAACTGGATTCCTCGGTTTCGGTTATCTGGTTTTCTCTTGAGTTTTCTTCATAACTCTGCGGTTGCTTCTCTATATATATTTGATGTGAGATTGCTTCATGATCTCTTGCCAGTTGTATTAACTCGGAGAGATTGCTGAACTCGTTCTTCTTTACATAATATTTATATTTGGCATTCATATTTTCATATACGCGGTCTAGTTCTTCGGATGTTGATAGTTTTCCATATCTTCTCATCAACGTTTGTATCTCGGTTAAGTAACTAACGAAGTTTTGTTTGTAATTCTGCCGTTTTCTTACTATGTCTCCTAGTAGTTTGGAGTTGTAGTTTTTCGGAAAGAAACTAAGTTTGAATTCTTCTATGAAGTTTTCCCACGACGACCATGTCTGGTGGTTATTTCGGTACCACGCTCTTGCGTTATCTTTAAGAATTCTTGGCAGTATCTGCAGCATTTCTTGTGGTTTTATTTCATTGGTAGTTTTAATTTCTTCCAATGTTTCGAGAAAATCCACCGGTTCGTTACGTATATCGAATGAGATACCGTAACTGTTTACCAATTTGAGTAGATTCATCATGTTCTTACTCTGTGGTTTTTCGGAGTTTGATTCGGATTCGGATACGGATGCGGTTGTCTTTTCTTGACTTGTTTCGGGTTTGTCTGTCATCTTCGTGCTTTTGATGTCTGTTGCTAGGATTTTTCTAAGCTGTTCAACGGTTAAACCCTCAATTGAAATATTTCTTCCTTGTATTTCTTTGATGAGTTCTGGTTTTTTCAAATTATAGATCCAATTTGTGGACATTTGACGGTTATGTTAATTATTTATCTTATTAACTTACCATAACGGAACGGTTTTTCTTTTAAAGGAAATTACGGAATATATAACGGATTTATTTAATTTCTTTATATAACTTACCTTCAATTTTTATATGGGTTCAATTTATTGACGGATTTTATTTCTTTTAACGGAACGCGGATCAATAATTTACGGAACAAAAATGTATTTTATTTGTTTCTATTTTATTCTTACTTTAAATTAACCGGGTTTTATTTTTATTACAAGATTAAGTAACGAAATTAAATTTATTTTATTTGTTTACTTTGATTTTTACACGAAACTAGTAGATTTTTATATTTATTTACTCACGGTTTTATTGGTTGCAACTAGTTATAATATACAATTATTTTTTCTTTACGGTGAAAAGGTATATTTTTTTATCCTCTTTGTAATTCACTTCTTGAACGCACTTTCTTGGGAGGTGGCACCAGACGTATTTGGTAACCCGAACCGTCTGGGACACTAATCCATGGAATTGTAACGTTCTTGAAGATGTAATTAGCCAAAAGGCTGCGGAAGCGGTATAAAGCAAGCAAAAGAGGTGAACAAATATTCCTTTTCTGTTTTTTTTTTTTTTTGGTAATAATTAGTAATCTTTATAGCTCATCTATACGGATACGGGGTTTTTACATCGATTTTTTTTTCTACACACTCACTCGGTTTCCCGTGACCGCTCACTTTCCGCCCTTAACGTTTCCTTGCTCCACCATCTAGGTTTCGCGAAGGCCGTCTTGTTTGTTAAGTGGGCCGACCAGGGAGGTAATGAGGTGTGATACCGGAGTGGATTCTCACTAAACGGGTGCCTATTGTAACAATACGCTATCTTACTGATTTGAACACTTCGCGGAACGGATTCTTACTAAGATGGGTGTTCAATGTAACGATACACTATTTTACTGATTTAAGCACCTCGCGGGGTGGATTCTCACTGAGTTGGGCGCCAAATGTAACGATATACTGATTTGACACCTCGCGGGTTCTCACTGAGTTGGGCGCCAAATGTAACGAAGCGGACTTCGTACATTAAGGTAAACCAGTGGAGGACTTAGTTTTACCTTCCTACTTGGGTAACCTATCGGAGAGCTATAAAGAAAACACCAATCAATGATTACAAAGTTGCCGCCAATTGATTTATTAATCGTAAATACATATATCTGAGACTCTATAGCTAGCTCTTAATTCTAACACTATGGATAGAGGGCGCGGCGTGATCTTGCTTTAAACGGTACGGGGAATCGCTCCTTGAACGCACTTTCCTGGGAGGTGGCACCAGACGTATTTGGTAACCCGAACCGTCTGGGACACCAATCCATGGAATGGTAACGTACGAGGAGGCGATAAATATACTGATTCACAGGGAATACGGTATCGGGGACGCGGACGGTGCCCGATGGTAAATCTACCAGGGCTTCGGTACAGACGGGCCAACCTCACCGCAATGATCAACACAGCCGAATTTGGTAACCCGAACCGACATGTGTTGACTGTACGATAGCGCTGAGCCGACTGCGTGCTCTCTCACTGGAGTGCGCGGTCTTATAAAGGATGCTGCGGGGTGAGGCACGTGGCGCGGGGTGTGCGGGCGTCCCGCGGGCGGTAACTTTCCCCTCTGCGCTGCGGCGGCGTCGGCGGCGGCTGGATGGTTCGAGGTGGCGTGATGTGCTACGTCACAACCTAGCGTGCAAGTATTTTGGTGTAAAACTGTTTTTCGTTTTTTTTTTTATTTTTGAATTATAGCCATATCAGGATTATATTATAATAAGGAATAATCCAAATTCCCCCTAAGATAGTATTGTAGGTACCTATATAAAGGAAAATAATTTATTTACAACAAATATGTACAAAATACATAATAAATAAGTAATAAATAATTAAGTATGATTATCAACAGAATGTGGTAGAGAAACTCCAAGCGGCTCTGAATTGCTCATTGATGGGCTGGTGGCCCAACGAAGTGAACTACCGTGGCACGTCAGCATTTACAGGAAGACTACTACTCCATACCAGCAGATATGTGGAGGGTCGATCATCAGGAGCAACGTTGTCTTATCAGGTAAATAACTACAATAGGCACCGAATGCCGAGACGAAGGTCGTGAGTTCGAATCCTACAATAGACTTGAGCTTTCACCAGGTATAACACAGAGAACTTTTTATCCCGGAATTAGATCTCTAGGGATCTAACCGCGGATAAAACCGCAGGAAATAACTAGCTATTAGTTAAATGATCAGAATAAAGTCAATACGTCATGATCCTCAGCCGCTCATTGCTTCTGGAGCGACGTGGAGAAGAAGCTGCCAGCTGAGAGCTATGCAGTGGCGGCGGGCAAGCTTCACCGACCCTGGAATGACCCTAAGGATGTGGACGTTCAGAAATCTGATGTAAGTAAGGAGCTGAAGTAATGGGGCCAAAGTAATACTCAAATCTGGAGGGAGTGTCGCTAAACGTGAGTGTAGGATGTGTGAGTAAAATCAGTACTGCCGAAAGCAGGCACAAGTGACCTGGAGCCATTGTCTCTGTCGACTTCTCAATGCGGAATGACAACCTATCGCAATACTGTGGTCTACAGGCTCGGTGCCTAGACAAGATGGTTATCGACAATCGTCATCGTTAGTAAACGATCAACCTTTGTATGGGATTGACATTTCAAATCGAAATATCACGTGATATTTAACAATCTCTTATGTCAAACACATACAAAGGTTGATCGTTTAGTAACGATGACGATTTTCGATAACCATCTTGTCAGGGGGGCAGGTCAATTAACGAAAGCTGGCACGTTCAACACATTTACACGTTCCGCTTGTGTAGTGTCTGTGAATAAGCGCGCGGCGTCACGTCGCACTGCATGCGCAACATGACAAGTCTGTCCGTCTCTCTCGCGCGCGGTCAAGCTTAGGAGTATGAAGTAGTCAGTTATTGTTTTGCATTTGCTACTGCTTATGAATATAGTGATCTTCTTTGCATTTGTCCATTAGAATTGGCTGACTGATTAGAAGAAATAATGTAATTAAACATACTGTATCTTGAAATTGCATATGTGTGAGAACTGTGAACGTGCCAGATTTAGTTAAAAGACCTGTA